>RSEF01000010.1:20253869-20274631 GCA_003993805.1 Himantopus leucocephalus | reverse complement strand
CTGTGTCAACTCTGAAAACCCTTGTCCTTCACTGAATAGTAGACAAAATAACTTTAACTGGTTGTATTTTGCTGAAATTGTTTCCAAGGTTCAGATACCAGCTGGGAAAACCTAAAGTCTTGTATGAAGGATTTATCATGGAATATTTACGAGCTGTGGCATTCTGGCAACGGTAGTGTCATTGTTGGGTCTAATACTGGTACTAGCAGATACTCCAGTAACGCAGCGATTGACTTGTAAAACAGTGTGGGCAACAAATCCGCTTGATATCGTGTGCAATTGAAAGTAGATGTGAAGGAGACGAAGTGTCATTTTGCAGGTGCAGCGATCTCTCTCCAGATGCCCCACTCGCAGGTTCCTACCTGGGTTTGACACCGATAAGGAAACGCATCTCAGCTATGTAACCCAGATTTTACTCTGAGCCAGTTAAGGAAGGACTTTGGGAGTTCAGTGCATGCTCTACAATACCTGTTCGTCGCAGATAATTATCAGTAAAGGTCAGTGGCGTTGGCCTCGCTATTGAGGCTGAACTGGTTTAATTTAGAGAGTCCTCAGGAACTTGGGCATCAAACGGTGTTACTGAGTGGCACAGACAAAAGAGCGTGAGAAATACAGAAATAGTCAGAAACGTAGAACAAGGGGTAATTGTTGTGAACGACTCCATTCTAAATACAGCTCTTTGTGTGTTTTCAGAATTACTTTTGCTGGCATTTTCCAATTTATACAATAGCAAGAGTTGAGTACTTTTCTCTCTTTAAGAAAATGTGCCCTCCATGCAAATCTATATAACTAGACAAATATTATTTCCTTTCCCAGCTTGCTCTTGGGAGGTTTCCATATCCTCAGGTAAGATTGTTCATTACTGCTGTTTGCCACTGTGACATTCATTCCTATGTATGAAGGTGCAGAGAGCAATTGTGAACATTTGAGCCACATACAAATAAATCTGTCCTGTTAAATTGAAAAGTGGTATCTTGAAGGAGTCATTTAGAAGTCTCTATTTTTTTTTTTTCTCTCTTTTTCTCTTCTTCAAACTCTAGATTTTCTTTCCCTGGAGACAATGAAAATTATGATGATGTTAATGACTGTTTTGTTGTGAGATTAAAAAATAATCCAGTATGTACAACAGTGCTTTTGAAGCACGAAGGTGTATCTACTCCTTTTTCACATTTTAATTTTTAATTTCAATTTTGAATAATGGTACAATGGTCTAAAATCTTCTCAGATCAAAAATATAATGTGAATGGAATACTCAAGGCAGCTCTGGATTCTCCCTTTTAAGAGGACCTAATATTAGTATTTTATTTAGATACTGGCATTTTTTAACTTTCCACGGACGTAACTCAGTTTCATTGAAGTTGGCGGTAAAGCTATTTCCATCTTCAGCAGTGGTGGTTTGTCCAATGCTGAGCCCTGCGTTACCACGTAATATTTTACTTTGTCCGTATGCTTGGAATAAACGTGAAGCTCTGAACAAAACAACCAATCCAGAAATAGGTTTGATGATTACTCTAAATTCCTATGGCAAGATGGACATTAGAATTCATAGTAACAAACTGTTCTGTAGTTCCTCAAATTATTTTTTCCTGGGAGAGGGGAAAAAGTGAAGTGTCCAGGGACTAAAATGAATTATTTGAATGTGGTTTTTATGTTTTCATATGTTTTATGAACAGTGTTTTCTGCATCTTGGTCTATACAGATCAGAGTGCCTGGAGGCATGTCTGATTTAAAGGTGGTGTTGGTCTGTGCTCTTTAAGCATCTATTAACTTGCTATTATTATGCAAATAACTGTTGTAATACACATACTAATTTATGCATGGTTAGATTATGCAGATGCCTCACAAACATGGTTATTGAATAATAGGCTGGGACTCATTCTCTCCCATTTTTATAAGCTGTTTGAAGCAAATTCTCCTGACACTTTTATGGACTTGCAAAGATTTTGCGTATGTGGAAATATACTGATTTTTGACTTTCTGATCTCCTATGGAAAACGTTTGCTGACTGAAAGAGCTGCAGCTGGTTAGCAGAACGGACTTTGCATGTTTTATCCATATTTTAAAGCATGCCCTCTCCTTTGAGAGAGGACTGAAAAAGAAGCTCTTGTGTTGAAGTGTCCTCCATACATTGGCGTCCTCACTTGTGCTCGTTGAGTGCGTTGACGTTCGTTGTCGATGGTGTATTATAACACTAAATCACAGTGACGTAGGATGCGATTTAAGATAACCCTCTGCTCACGGAAGTGTTGGCGCTTGGGGAAAGAAGTTAGAGCGCATACATTATGTATGATTCCGGACAAAAATTTGTTTTCTGAATTGGGAGCAAAACATCATTGCTAGTTTAAGATGCTTTTTTTGCCATTCTAATTAAAAAACGGATCGGGTTTGTGAAAGAATATTTGGCAAGTCAGTAGTCCATGAAATTGTATATATTTTTTAATGTCAAACAGTTGAGGAGGTGAAACTTTAAAATGTAGCTATTAAGCTTTTCAAGCAACTGCTTTTCATAAGGATTTTTATGTGAAGAATATGTGTTTCAGACATGTACTTACATAGTTGGTCACAAGAACCTTTAGAAACCCACTCTGATTAGGGGGATAATTAGTAGGGTTGGGGTTTTTTTGATGTCTAAGTATCTATTTATCTCCCTACGTAAGGGCCGGCTTCTGCAGTCACTGGCTTAGTAAATCCTCCTCACTTCAGTGGGCTGATTCAAATGATTGAAGCTAATTGTATGTGTGTTTGCAGAATTTGTCCCTAAATAACTTGAAGTTACTTCTCTCTGAAAATGGAAAGTATGAATACATGTTTGAGAACACCTGAAATCTCCTGCAAATGAATGTTTGTCTCCAGCTGTAGCTGGGGAAAAAAAAAAGAAAATAAATGTTTTTTTCCTTTTTCTCTGTTTTTAAGACACAGACAAATGG
This sequence comes from Himantopus leucocephalus, assembly GCA_003993805.1. Classification (NCBI taxonomy): domain Eukaryota; kingdom Metazoa; phylum Chordata; class Aves; order Charadriiformes; family Recurvirostridae; genus Himantopus; species Himantopus leucocephalus. The sequence goes on along the minus strand of RSEF01000010.1, from coordinate 20,271,704 downwards.
TGTGTGTAAATTCAGTTTAAATGAATAAGATTTATAGGGGGAATCATTGCAGTGTGGAAATTCAGGACTCCTACAATATGCCATAAGACTAAAGGATGATTTTAATTTTTTTTTCTAGCCTTTAGTAGAATATTTTCATGATAGAACTTACCACTTCTCATTTCCCCCATTTTTTATAAGTATTTATTTTGCTAGCACTTATTTGTCACGCTATCATTATTTAATCTTATGTTCACAATGAAGTCTTGTCTTGAAAGCGCTTAAGCATGCAAGGAAGTCATCTAAGTAAAGTTCCTTATGGGTGTGTTTAGAGTTAGTGTAAATTTTTTTTGCCTTGATACGCAGCTGACTTCATCATCTGTAGCTAACTGCCAAAGTTAGCCATCGGAACGAGGAGATAACAAATAGAAATGGTCAGAACAGACTTTTCCATTATAAAAAGTTTGCACAGGAAACTCTAATCCTTAAAATGTAGTAAATTTCTGAAACTGTTATGGGTTTCGTTGTTCTGGTGTTGGTTTTCCCGGCGTGGTGCTGCGCTGTGCTATTGCTTGCGGGAGTGTAAAACTCCTTTTGGAGGTGGTAGGGAATGATGCTCGTAGGATTTTCTGTAGCTACAAACGGGAGCACTGAAGGGTATGTTCTTCCCCTGATGTGATTGCCAAACTATTAAAACCAAGAGGAATGGTGCATGCATGTGCACATGCGAAAACCAGACTATTTTAAATAAAGTTCTTCCCTAGGTAAACATTTAAAAATGAAAGGAAACCCCTTTCACCGAACCCAGTTGCTAGTCTGCAGTCTGTCCGGCTATTTAGGTATCTGAAGAAGGCACACAGGGAAAATAAGTTTCAAATTTCTTTTAAAAGTTTAACCTTAATTTAGGCGATTTTTGATTTTACATGTCTGTGCAGAATGAACTGGGGGAAAAAAAAAAAAACCACCAAACCAAAAAAAACCCCAAAGGCCGTGGCATCTCACAGTATATTTAATTAAATTTGAAGTTGGAACCCCAAAGATGTGCTGTGGCTGAACAAACTGCGAGACGTACAGTTAATCACGTCGATTCAAATTCAGCATATTGTATAAAAACGCGATGGGGGCAATGACTTGTTTAACGATAATGCAATTTAGGAGAAATGAAAAGAATTGCCCGCTAAATATTCTCGGCTTGTAGTCAAACTTTATACAAAGCAGGATGTTAAAAGGACGCCGCATCCATTAGGGAAATATTCCAAAGGAATAGGCAGTACTCAGCTGCAGAGGATTTAATCAGCTATAGGAAAGTGCGGATTACGACGACTGTATTTAAGTTACTTTTGCATTTCGAGAAATGTTTTCCTTCCTTTGGCTGCAGTTCCAGGCCTCGCTTAATAAATTAAAAGAAAATGACCTGAAGTTTTTTTTTTTTAAAATAGAAAAAAAAAAGCCACCAAAAAATCCTGTCCCCTTTTCCACACCCTCCAATCCCGCTGCTCCCCCCCCCAAATCTGAGCAAATACTGCCCCCGGTATTGTAAAGCTTTGAATGTTTTCACACCCCNTTTTTTTTTAAATTCAGGCTCCCCGCTGCTAGAGCGATTTTCATCTTGTTGTTAATTTTCCCTGCTCCATATGGAGCTCCAGACATTTCACCTGGAGGCTGTACTAGATTTTGCTGTAGCGATCGCACTTCCGGAGGCCAAAACTGTCATTTAAGGTTCCTGGTGCATCTGTCTACGCCAGGCTTTTCACTGGCACCGGGAGAGTGTGAATAACAAATTGGATGCACCTGAGATTCAGATGATTAGTGTGTTTTGCGAATCCGGGCGGCTCGTAAGCAGATAGCTGTAGGGATGGGGAGGGCTAAGCAGCTTCCCGGGGTGAATCCGCGCTCACACCTTGCGTTGGGGATGCGCGGGGAACGCGGGAGCATCCCGGCAGCCTGAACGCGGAGAGTAACAAATATTTCATCCTGCCTTGTCATTGATTAGAAAAGAGCCTTTAATTTCATTTCACCCCATGTTGTGATTAATTTGCATTCTTTGTCAGAAGTTAATGGAGTTTTTTATGGTTCACTCTGAAATCCTTGAAGACATCAGAGTTGATCTGATGTTTATACAACCGCCAGCGGAATTTTTTCATTTGATTGATGGAGAGCTTGATGTTATTCCAAACGGCTTTTTAAGCTGTTTTTAAGAATTATTTGAATAAAATGCAAGCAAGATATTGTTATAACGATCAAGATTATCTGTTAAAAATCTGTTTCAAATAAAGAACATGATAAGTAGGAAAAAAGATCAAAAAGACAGGAGAAATGATGAATACAGAAGATGATATTTGTTAAAATAGATAATCCAAGGATTCAAGTGAGTTCTTTCAAAATGCAGTGAAAGTAAGAGAGACCTTAATTTAAGGGCCTTTCTTCATATAAAGGGTTTATTTTTGCAGCACAAAAAATAATGGGAGCGAATTAGTAAAGAATTTAGTTAGAGTTAGATTTTGCCCTTCCTTTTTTTTTTATTCTCCCGGCTTTTTCACCTTCATTTTACCAGCAGCGCGAGCACAGAGCCCCGGTGTCTCTAACTGGGAGAGACAGGACTGTCAGGCCTGTTAGTTCAACAAAATGATGACATATTACTCGTCTCAAGGAAGAGGCATCCTTAAATCCCACTGCAAAGAAAGCATAAGTGGATAATAGGAAATTTTATAGCCCAAGAAAGCGTTCGCTATAGACTTGCCATTGGTTTGCTTTATAAGAAAATATACAGGCAAAAAATCCTCGGTGAAAGAAATCTGCTTTTTGCTCCTCCTGTGAGGGAAAGGTTTGTACTTTTACCAAACCAAAGCATGTCAACAGCGTCGGCGAGACGGTGCAGAATATGCTGCGTGTGCCGGGCCAGATCCTCAGCTGGAGCAAATCCGTTCTGCTCCGGGCAGATCCGGGGACGATGCAGACTTACACCAGCTTTGGGACACGGCTCTTTTTTTTTTTTTTTTCAGCAGGAAAAGATTTTGCAAATGTTTTTGGTATTTTTTTTTATTATTATTATTTTATTTCTCATACCAAAGCTGGGTTGGGTTTTTTTTGCAAGATTTTGTTTTTATCCTTTCATCAGCAAATTCTACCCTCGCTGTGATTTCTCCAAGTAAGATTTAATTATAGGTCAAATAGCTACTGTGCAAGCGCTTCCATTTAAAACAGATTAATTTATTTGCTGTATCTTAGTTTGCTAAATAATTGCATGGTTTTAAATGAAGTTGCTGCTTTCTGATCCCTGTATTAACATGGTCTAAGATTCTTTTTGTTATATGTAATCCATACTATTGACCAAATTTGGCCTGGTTTCATTTAAATGTAAGCAGGTTGTCAAGGAAAAAAATATTTAGTTTAACTTGGCATGTAAAGTAGCCATTTTACTGTTGTTTTTTCAATTGACAGAAACATCCTTTAAGCATTCATTTATTTTGTGAGAATAAATTGAGGGTTGGTTGCAGCATGTTTCCTAGTAAGAAAGAAATGTTTTTTTCTTCCACATCTATCATTATATCTGACCATTTAAAAGACATTAAACACTGTTCAAATGCTAATGCCAAAAGAGTGAATTAAATTATGGTATAATATGTTAAATATGACAGATTTGAGCAAATATTTTTGCTTTTATAATGTGTTCCAGAAATCACTGACAGTATTTTAAGTCATCTGCTATTATTTTAAACTCTTTACCAATTTCTTAGCATAGCTTTCACTGCATATGTCATTTGTGAGATAATATACTTTGGATACATTTTGCTTTATTATTTTTTCTCCTTAGCCAGAAATAAGTTTGAACTTAAATTTGATTTGTCTATAAGAAACTTGCTGTAAAATTTGAATTTAGTTTTAGTTTTTCCAGAGGTGTTTTCTTTTTTGAAAATGGAGAGATTTTAGCAAAAAAAAAAATCTCTTTGGAATCTAAAGTATAAAGACATTTATATTTTTAATTTTAATCTTCCTGACTGATTTTTTTTTTTAATGTAAAATTGAATAATATGGTGAAGCCTGGGAATGTAGGTAAATCCTGATTTTTTTGTAATATGTTTTAATATGTTTTGAATATGTTTTCAGAGTGGATTATTAGCTTACAGTCTTGAAAGTATATTTTTTTGCTGTCTAACCCTAGCAATTACGGGCGGTCTGAGGGACCGGGGGTTCGGCTGCGTTTTGTGCCCGTCGTTCCAGGACGCGTTCTGTGCCTGTTCCCCCGTTTGGTGTTAAAACCTCACACCTGGTTGCACTGACACCACCTTCAAACCGGTCAATAGTTGCGTTTGCTACAGAGGGAAAATGAACTACTACAGACGACGACCCGTGGGTGCGTCTTTGCGCTCAGGATGTGAGTTTGTGGTTTTTCCAGTTAGTTATGGCGTTGTCACCCTTCGCAATCGGTACTGAATAAGAAAAATTCGTAATGCAACGAGCCCTTTTGTTGCTCCGGGCAGTTGGTACCTTGCCTTCACAGCACAGGGCTGATGGTGCCGAGACCTTTTGACTGCAGAAGTTGAGTGAGATCCCAAAATGAAATGGTGTTTGTTTGCCGTGAGAGCTACCTATCAGTAGGGAGGGAAAAAAAAAACCCATCCAGGAGGAAGTATTGAAATCTCTTCTGAGAGATTTTTGCAAATCTGTAAGGATCTCCTGCATGAGTTGGTGCTTCTGTGGGACGGGATAAGTCCCTGTAGTGCTTGGAAGGAAACATCATTCCCAGTTAGAGTTCCTGCACTTGATGCCGTTGAATCACTTGTCAGAAGAAAACTTAAACCTGGGAGATGGGCTCTCCCTGGGAACAAAGCCAGCGGTAGGAGGATTGATTTGTGTGGCCGGTTGTTTTAGGTGGCCATTTGCAAACTGTCAGCAAATATTGGATTTGCTGAAAATTTACATCTTCTGCGCTCTGAACGGGCATGAGGAGGAGGCATGGTTCCTCCCAAGTCACCCAGTGTCTGGAGCTGGATGGAGGCAAGGGTGCAGCAGATCCCCGCGCCCTTTTGCCTGTTCCCTTACGCGGCATGGGTCTGTAAGAGCTCAAAAATTAATTGTGGCTCTGAGCCTGTTTGAGGAGTGCTCCTCACAGGTCTGTGAGGTTGTGAGGCACTTCTGGAGATGAACGCAGTGGTCCCAACGTTTGATCTTCGCTACATCCATAGACTGCTAATGCAGGGGTCTGCGCCAGAGGCGGAGGGCTGTTTCCAACGTGCCTTGTAGGAACACACGCAGACACAACCGTCTTGTCTCCTCGGCTGGGTGATGGTTGTTCAACATAGTGAGGAGCCTCAAAGGCCAGAATAAGAGATTTGGAGGTCTAGGCAGGTGTTTCCCCGTCCACGGCAGCCATTCTTCTGCCAGCCCCATGGAACCGTGGGTTTAATTCCCAAGGGAATGCAACGCTACCTGTGCTGGGCAGTCGAATGACATAGGAGAGGATGCTCATGGCATAGCGTGGTGCTTTTCATTGCCCAAACCCACTCAGCACCTCAGTTTAGTTAGAAAACTCCACTCGTATACCCAAATTTTTGCTGCTTTGGGTAATTTCCTTTCAGATGTCCCTAGAATTGTGTCGTGTGTAGTGATCGCAATTGGTTTTGCAGCTCATCAGAGAAGGCTCAGGGTTTTTCTGGATGGGTTCCAGTGACAGGTTTTAACCATGGACATTTTTACCTGTTCCCTTTCAAGCTAGAAGGGACTTGCAGTGGTGTGCTTCCGTGGAGGGACAGTCCTGGTGGATTATTGATCTGCTGCTCTTCGGTGCTTCTGGTATCTCTTGTTTCCTTAGGTGATTTGTTCCTCTCCTTTATTATTAGAAAGGTTTTCCCCGCTGTAGGGAAGAGTGGTAGTTGTGTGTGTAATGAACATGGAGAAGAGCTGCAGGAGCATTGGTGCTTACATCATCCTCGCTCTGTTTTTAGTCTGAAGACCCCTGTTCTCTCAGTCTCTCCTTTCTAGATTTCGGGCTGCTCTTGCAGCTTTTCTTTGAACTTTCTCCGGCTGCCCCACAGCTCTCTGGGGGTGCAGTGCGCAGGCTTCGACACCGTGCTGCGTGGAGCAAGGGTAACCCTGGGGTGTCATCGGGCTGTCCTCCTCCCTGCACATCCCACTATGGCGTTTGTCCTTTTGGGTTCTGGGAGGGTTTTTGGGTAGCACTGTGACATTATTCCTGCTCAGCTGCAATTGATTTTCCTCTTCCGTAGTGTCCCTCTAGGTTCTCCTGGCATTCCCCTCTCTTACCACGGTGGTCATTTCGCTGAACTTGGTAAACATGGGTGACATTAAGCAAGAACTGGTTAGAACTAAACCCCCTTCCTTTATCTGCTTTCTGGCTGACCACCCTTTGTTCTACTTACTGCACTTTTTGTGATGCTTAAAACAAGGTCTTAAAGAGCAGTTTGCTAAATTTACTGTCTTTTGTAAGAGTTGCTTGTCCCACATTCCTGCTGACTGAGGAACGGGTTACCGTTAGCATCCCGGTCCTACTCCAGGGTGGTAGTTATTGTTGGCTTCTTACACTCCCTCCATAATTTCAACAGTGTGTAGTTTTTCATGCCCACTTTGTTGAATTGTGTTACTAAAGTGGTAAACAGATTTCTGTGAGAAGTGGCTGCAGTTCAATGGTGGATGAAATAATCTCTTTATATAAATTTGTTTGTAGACCTCTGGGAAAACCAGCGTAATATAATTGTAAGAATATATTTAATATTAAGGTTGTTGTGAATTGTCTTTTTATTATTATTTTCAAATTATTTTTATTCTTTTTTTTTCCCCTCTGTTTTGTGACAATGAATGACATTTGCCATTTGCAAAATCCAAATTTTGCAGTGGATTTGGGGGGGGGATGTTCAGAATGTCANGGGGGGGGGTGTCAGTCTTACTCACCCTGGTGCTTTGACTTCTGTCAGAAGTATAACCATCCAGTTTTGCAAGACTTTGTAAAATACATCTGAAGCTCATGCTTTCATTCCAGAGGAAGACTAAAACCCCTGGTGGTGAAGACCACGTGGAAATGCAGTGCGCTTACGTATTCCTTTTCCATTTATATCAGGGCAGAGACAAAGCAAGTGTGCGTTGGTCATTTGTCAGTAGGAGACAATGTTTGGCGTTGCTGCTCTTCAATATAACTTACCCCTCATTCGTAAAGATTAGAAATAAGTTATATGTACTTTTAAAATCCACAGTTTCCTACATGAGGAAAATAGATGTTCTGCTGTGAAGCCTCCCTTAAAAATCATAACTGTATGATTGGTTGGTATATATATTTTTCTATTAAAAAAAAATATCACTAGCTTGAAAAGCAGTATATATGTAAAGAGAAAATTTGTTAACTGATATGGGAAGATCTAACCCTGGGTCACCTGCAAATCTCTCAAACAAGAGCTCCAGGGCAAGTCCTAATTCCAGAGAGTAAAAGCGAAAATTAAAGCTATAGCTAGTGACTCCTCTTAAGTTACCCGGGGTGGATTCATTTGAGTTTCGTTGATTGTGCTTGTGAATATAATGTGAAAGGGATGGTAGAGGTCTTCTCAGCCACTTCCCGTCCAAAGTATCTCCATGGAGACAGAAATATAACCTGATGGTCTGTCAAAAGTTGCTTTTCATAACCAGAGGCATTCATTAAATAGTAGATGAAGCAGGAGGCAAACTTTTGCATTTTTAACCAACCTAAAAAAAAAAATGCCGTTTGGAGAATGTGCTTTATGGAGTAGTTTATCCAGATACCACTGATATTTCATCACCTGAGAAATAGGCTGTTAATGTGATAGATTTATTTATCATTTTCCTTCTTCAAATTATAAACTATCACGTGCAGTAAGTACAGAAAAAAAACCCACAGCAAATACAATACAGGTTCAAAAATATCAAACGGCTGATCTAATTCTGCAACTTCATGCAGTTTCGGTTGCATGTGAAAAACTTACCAAACCTTCTCACCAACTAGATTTTCCAGTGATGTGCAAGTCGGGGGCTCACGGCGCGTTCTTCTGGCGTGGCCGAGGGAGCGCGTCGCTGGTGAAAGGCTTCAAGTGACTTTTCTGAGATGAGAATGATGTTTTAATGAACGCCTCAAAGCGTTCTTCGCTACTCTTAAAATGCACACTGTGCCTTTTTTTGTCTTCCTTTCAAGCGGGGCTTACACTTGTATCACCGCTACCATTTCACTCTTTGAAATTCTTCACGGGAAGTACAAACCCATGGCAGTGGCAGTCTCCTTCCCGATCCCCGAACGTTCCGAGCATCGCACGGGGGGTGCGACACGCCAAACGCTCGAGCTTTTGAGCTGCAGCCGCTGCACTTGGGTCCCTCGAGATGAACGTGCCTCCTGAACTTCTCAGCTCCCAGTAGTGCAGGAAAACCAGACGGTTAGGGGAAGGGAANAAAAAAAAAAAAAAAAAAAAAAAGAAGCGTGGGTGAACAGGAAGATAAAACATTTTATGTTGAGTACTTTAAAAACTGTTCTTAATGTGCTATAAAACTGGCTGCTTCGCTTTTTCATGAACTGTGTGCAAAAGGAGAAGCACCGACTGTAAAGTTGTCGTCAGTTAGGTTTGGTTTATAGTTGCAGAGGCTGCCCAATGATGTGGTCTTGGAAAAGGTAAACAACATAGTTTTAACAGTGAAAAATATGCCTAATATAAACACAGCTAAGTTCATTGCTGCTCAGAACTTGAAAAATACGACTGTAACGTTGCATTTTCTAGTGGAGTTAAGAGAGGAGCACAGTGCAGCCTTACAAGCAATATATCTGAGGCAGAGAAAATAGGTAATACATCTAACGGGGGAGTCTCTGTGGCATTCGCATAGAGGAAAGCACAGTAGCTTTATTTAATTGAGAAAATGAATCAATTACAATGATGTTGCATCATCAAATGCAAGGGAAATAGCAGATATGTCATTACATCGGGTAACAGTGTTAAAAAGTAATTGAGTGTCTTAAGCATTTTGAATCAATTCCAGGTACTGGCACAGCTACCTTAATGCAAAATTTATGAAGATGATCTCAAAATAATATGTCTCCATCAAAATTGTGTAATAAAACCCGGTAACGATGCGCGTGCGAGCGAGCACACATCTCTCCTCGCAGAAGCAGGGCCGCTGCTCCAGCGGAGAGTTGCAATGGCACGGGAAGAATCCTGTAATACTTTGATTTGCGTTGCTTTATTTTTCATTAGAAGTACTGAACGCTTTTATTAGAAATAATATTTTAAATCTTGTTCTGAAATTGGCTGTAATCGTATCTGTTGGGGCTACCGTGTACGATCCCACCTCTATTCCTTTTCACGACAAGAGCTATTTTTCCGGTAAGGAAATGTGACTGATACTCTGTTTGGATGAAAAACTGAATCGCCTGTTCACGTGCACTGATCTCAAGGAGCTGCGAATCAGCCCTATTGAATAAGCTGAGTCTGTTTGGTCATTTAGCATCTGGAAGTGAAGTATGAAAAAAAAGGCTTTTTATATCCACAGAACGTTTTGCTTATTAGCAATAATGCAAACCAGCAAATTTATTCCATTGAATTGTAATAGATTGCCATTGACCATTAAAAAATATAATGGGCTACTTCTATCTGTTTATTATTTTCTTCCTTGGAAAAAAAATGGCATTATACACAGAAACTTTACGTGTACATTTCTGCGCTACTAATACAATAATGAAAGACGTCGCGTGCATAATACCAGCTATTTTCTTGGTGCTAGTTTTCAACCTCCTCTATATTACATTTTACTACCTGTAAAGCATTACGGGAGGATCCTGCCTCTGGCTGGGTATTGGGGGAGAGCGCTTCCAGAGCTGATGGCAGCCCTACGCCATTCATCATCATGGCACTATACAACAGAGAATATTAAATGGAAGGGGCAAGCCAAATAAACTGTGTTAGAACAGAAGACAACATTTTCGCTAAGGACTGCATTCTGTTTGCAGCACGATTATGTTGGGTTGCAAGCAACTTTGTGTCCGTTTAGGAAAAATACGTCATTAATTATCCGCACCCATTCAAAATGGTACGCACGCACAAATTATAAGAATACCAGCATCCCTAAATTTGGTCAGATGTTTTGCATTAAGTACCTGCTCTGTGTTTTGTATTTAATTATTTGAATTGTAATCCTGCCTTTGTTTCTTTTTTGTAATTGAAAGGTGCTTTGCCAATATGGGCCAGAATATTTTGTAGCTCTCTGTAAACAATCGAATGGTCTGTTACTGCAAGCTATTAATTAATTTCCCAACCAAACTGATGTTAAGAAATTTAAGAAAGGCTCAGAGACGACTGCTCACGAGTCATTCCTTTGCCATTTAAAACAATACAAAGTTCATCAAACTTTCCAGGCTCACAGATGGCAATGCTCTGCTTATAGTCAGAGTAAAACTGGGTTGGAATGTATAAGAAACTTGGGTAAAAGTGGAGTATTAAAGGCTTTCCTGAGCAGCGGCAGATACTTCAACCACATAATTAAAGTTTTCTTCACAAAAAAGGGATTGTGAGCAGAGTCTGGCAGTAATCCAAAATTCTAATTTCTGACTATGATTTAATTTCAATTTTAAATAAATCGGTTTTTAATTTAAAAAGAGTGAGCTTCATAACATTAGCAATGATTGCAACATTAAGCCCAGTGTTCACAATCTAGCAATATAAAACATTATTTATATCTGAATCGTAAACAGCCTTTTGAAATGGATTATGGTTTTTCTTCCTATTCTAATACAACCTGGAGGGTACTAAAAAGTGTTGTGTGAAATTAACATTCTGCTGACTTTCGCCTATAAATGAGAAGCGAGCTATTAACATTTGTGTATTTTCATTATGTAAATTGTGTTAACACATGCCCACAAATTGCCACCAGCGATGCAATAATTTTCTCTCAGTGATCATAATGTGTCCAAGTGAGTCATTTTGATTATGACATGCTAATTACATATTGCCTTTTTTCAGATTCAGAAAAACCAGGGATCTTTAATGGTAAGCTTTATGAGTTCAGAAAAAAATTCACTTTTCTTTTTCCTGATGGCTGCTTCCTCTGCATGCTTGAATGCCTTGTTTTAAACTTAGCAAATTGCATTTTGAAGAAAATGCAAACCTTTAACTGCCTGTATTAGATTAGGTACCATTAGAAATAATAGAACATCCTGAGCATCAATGTTTTTATAAGAGTTTGCTGCTGTTGATTAATCTTGCTATATTTTATTGCATTAATGATTTTTTCTTTCCACTCCACTGTAAAGATATTGCATATAGGCTAATACTTTTTCCCTCTCTTCTTTCCATTGCAGCCTCTCCAGTTATTGCAGTGCATTGTTGATGAGGTGAGTCGTCGTCTTATGTGCTTTCACTCCTAAAGTCATTCCTAATGGAGTGGAAAGCTTATATTTTGTTTCCTAATGAAGCACAATGCCCAACATCCTCAGAGCACAAGTTGCCTTGTGCAGCTTGAAGCTGTCGAACATGAACTGGCCTTGTCCCACTTTTTCTGCTGGTTTTCTACTCTTCAGATTGAGTCTTTGGAAGACTCGGTCGTCCTTTTAGCTGTTTAGGCCCTAAAGCCGCAACCTCGTCGTGTGAGTTGATCGGGTGCGTTTGCCAGATGAGTTGGAACAGGGACCTTCAAGTGGCGGCACACTTTATCGCGGGCGTATTTCGTGCGGTTTAGATGGGCAAAAGGGTCTTTTGATAAGGAGACAAAACCAGAGGGTGGGCGGGAAAACGTCTGAATGTCGTCTGATTGTTTTTATTTAAGCAGAAGGACAAAATAAAAAGCTGAGACGGGGGAGATCCAGGTGTGAACAGTAGACTGAATTTCAGTGGCTAACGTCACGTTTACTCGATTGAGACACTTCTTTGCAGCTCCCGTCTCCGTCCCAAGCTGAGGTGTAAGCAGGGGTCCCAGCTCTTGACAGTAAAGCAGTAGCCGAGCGCAGACTGCTGTCAGTTTCGCCTTGTTTTTAATGTTTAATAAGATGATTATGGTATTTGGGAAGTTTGAACAAGAAAAAAAAGCTATAACTTTTTAAAGGCTCGCCTTGGCCTCTAGCAGAATGTCATTGCTGGCTCGTCAGGTTGGAGTCACTGTATGTTGACGTCTCCATTTAGACCGTTCAGCCGCTTCCAACCTGTCCCGTGTACCATGGTTGTTTAGCGTGATGTGAGCTCACAGCCGGTGCGATGCCCAAGTACTCTGCCTCAGTTGTGTCTCCATCTGTAAATGCTACTTGTATGAACTGCTAAACCCACCGCCCTTACCTGTGGTGTACACTTTGGTCCTTTTATTAGAGAACGATTGTCGTGGTTTAACCCCAGCCAGCAGCGAGGACCACGCAACCGCTTGTGCAGGTCTCCTCCTTTCCCCCCAGAAGGGTAGGGAGAAAAGGGCGGGGGGAGAACCAACCAAAACACCTCGTGGTTTGAGATAAAGACAGTTTAATAGAATATACAAGATAAAGTAATACAATCCAAGTCACCGTCACCACCTGATGAATTGGTTGCCCAGCTTGTCCCGAGCAGTGATCGGAGATTCCCGCCCCCCGGCCAACCCCCATTTATATGCCACATAGACCCCATGATGTCTATGGCATGGAACGTTCCATCAGCCATTCCATTGTTCTGTCTACGCTCCTTCTCAGCTTCTATGGGAAGCTGAGGGGGGAATCCTAGAATAGTATGAACATCGCCTAGCAACAACTAAAACAATATGCATTATTGATGTTCCTTTCATACCAAATCTGCAAACACAGCAACCCCTAGAAAGAAAATTAACTCTATCCCAGCTGAAACTAGGGCAATGACTTACTGACTTAGCTGAACTTTTTAAAAGTGACATTTGGGCCTTCAAGGATGCAGTCAAATTAAAATGAACAAGTATCCTTTGTGTACAGGAAAGAAGTTCTCCTAGTCCTCCAGCAGTGCTAGCTCTTTTACCTCTTTATGGTGGTCTGGTTCTTTGGGAGGTTCTTAGGCAATTCTGCTTCTTTCATCTTTTTCATCCATTGTTATTCCTGTTACCTATATCTTTGGTCAAGGCATGGAAATTCCAAAGCACCAGTGCTGTATAATACAGCAGCAAAAGGCCATCTCTGTCCTAAGAAGTTACAGATGCTTGTCTTTATACTTGTGTTTTGCTACTTCTAGACAAATTACCTTTAAATGGGCTGGTACTGGAGCCTATATCTAAGCTCAGTATTCTAAAACAAAGCCCTAAAGAGCCGCGTGTTACGATAGAGCTTGTTGCAGCTTTCATGTCTTTCCCTCAAGATCAGAATTGCTCCAGTCCTCTCAGAAAAACGTTAAGCAAGGAACTTTGTGCAGTCTGTAAACATCTGAGTACCGAGCTAGCTCTCACGTTAGCGTTTTGGTATTTACTTATTTTAACTTATTTTATGTTCCGCAGTACGCCGCGGAGCCATCATTCTCCTGAGCTAGTGGTTCAGAGTGCACTGTGCTCGTGGGCACGTTAAGACTTCAGGTTACAGAGAATAGCTCAGCTGAAAGTTCTTTAAGTGCAACTCGCTTTGTTTTGCAACACACTCAATGTCTAAATGGAAGTTGCATGCCATAACGTTTAGAGCCTGGGGGGAAGAGGAGAATGGATTGGCTCTCTAGTGTTATTTGCTCGGTACGTGTGTATTGTTAGAGGGTCATTTAATAAGATATATAGCGTTTAGATAGTGGCTGCCACACCTGGAAGTGCAAATTCTTGGCATGACGGTGTCTTGGAGGACATTTATAATAAGGGTCATTCTGTTCTGGCTAACGGGTAGCGTTAACTTTTACGGATCCTCCTGCCACCCCCAGCCCTGTCCTGTGTACAAAGACCTCCAAGCAAAATGTGTTTAACTTGTGAATATTTTTTTTTCCCCTCACTCTGTTTTCTGTAAGATGTGCCTCCTGGGGAGTAACAGAGGGACCTGCTTATTTGGCTAATACGCACTCTTCCTTCTACGCAAGGACCTTTTGAGAGGAAAAGTCTCTTTACTATCTGGTACTGTACAGCTGTTGTTGCTACCATGAGTATTAAAGATTAGAAATGCTTAGTGATGTAAAACTGATTATTTTGGGTCAAATTTTCCCCTTGGCTGTAAGGAGGTCCTAAAACTCACATACGAGGTAGGAGCAGAGCCCCTCTCCTGCGGGTGCGCTGTCAGCCCGTCCCCGTAGGAACCCCCAGATACTGGTGCAGAATTCCCCACCTGCCTTAATGACGACCAGAACAGCAAAGAGTGACGATCGGTAGCTCGCCTCTTCCTCCAGACAGATAGCGCACAGCAGTGCTCCCGTAATGGCCTGGCTTCTGGCTGAGCCATAGTGTCATAGGATATGGGAGGAAGAGATCTGCAAGGGTGGGATCGAGCTGCCTTAAGGATCTTCAGTCCCCACGTAGCTTCATGCCATAGTAATAATTTGCTGCCATTGTTGCGGTTGAAAACCCTGTGTCTTTTTTTCCTAAAGTCCCTTAATATGTCTTTTTGCGCAACAGAGAATATTTTGGACTTCTGGCTCCTAAAATTGTGATTAAACAGCTCTGTGGAAGAGAGCATTTCTTGAAATTGGGTCTTTGCTGGCGGCATGTTTACCCCAGTCTGTACCCCTGGAGCCTGGCTAAAAACTTCAGAGCTTGATACAGGGAGAACCTAGAGAATTTTTTAAATGATGAAACAGAAGTAACGTTAAGACCTTGATGCCTTATAATAATTGCTTATTATATTGGCAGTCATTGGGTTTTTGTAGAACTGTTCCATGTTCCACCAGAAGACAGCAGGAATCCAAAAGTGAATGTTCTGTTCATTCATAATCATCTTTAATTCATAGAATTTATTGATGACTGAACTAGTTAAGAGGTTGCTTCTGTATTACCCAGGTATCCTGGACTTTTCTTAATCTCTTTAAGGTGGTGCACTATGGAATAAAAACCGTTCGTGGGATTTTTTAGGTGTTCTGCTGTAGTGAGATTTTTGAGCTGTTTTGAAAGCCTCAGTGAAATATATGAGACATTGCAGGTCACTTTGGCAGTTTAAAAAGTCTGTTTGTTAGTTTTCTAGGTCTCAAATTTACTTGCAGAAATTCCACAGAGTGACTATGTGATTTGAGAAGCAGGATAATTTAACGAAAAAAAAATGTTAGGCACGGTTCTTCTTCTCAAATCACAGTAAACTCTGCCTGACATCTTTTTTGTTAAATTATGTTATTGGTCTTTTAATGGCATTGCGTCTGGGATTATTCTTTTAATGGCAAAATTAGTGAGGAGCATTGTGTGAATAGGATACATGCCTGCCAGGACCTTTATTTTTTAACATGTGGTAACTTATAGTGAAATCTGATCCAGCTACAAATAAGACACGCTCATTTAAGCAACAGTCCTAATCGTAGCAGCATCTCCCACCATGATAAGACTCCTGCTTCTGGTCCAAAGATGAGGATAGACTAGTTGTTAATGTAGTTTGTCCTGCAACGCAGCCAGCGATAAAGGCAGTCTGCCGTTATTTGAGAGCTGAGAGTAATTTAATATTCTAGCGCTCAACTTAGTTTGTCTCCAACTCACCGAAATGTTATATGGAAAGCAGTGAGCGGTGCAGATGAATCCCTATTGGGAAGGACACGCATCGCTTGCTGTGCATGCGGTCTTTCCAGAAACACTTCAACATGAAGGAGAATGGAGTCCTGCTGGAAGCAGGAGGCATTGCCTGGCTTGGAAGATGTCCTAGATGTGGCCCTGTGTTTCACGATGGTGCAGCCAAAGAATTTTCAATGCAATCTACTCAGCAACAGAATCCTGCTTCAAAAGCACTAGGTGCGTTTGGAAAAAAAAAAAAAAAGTTTTTGTCGTCGGAATCTGTTCCAGATGATAATTTAGAAATGCAAACAACAGAGCCGCAGAGTAATACCATTAATGTTGCGCACCCCAGAAACGCAGGCCACCCAATTTCCCTTAGTGACTCTGAAGCCTAAATATTGCAAGTCAAATCAGTGTGCTTTTTAACTTTTCTTGCTGCTCAGCGTCTCAGAATGCCTCCCATGGCTGTGTGTTTTAGCTGACAAAAAAAATCTTAACCGTTCCCTCCTCAGCCTCCAAATCTCCAGCAACCCCCCCAGACAACCTGCATGGGCCGGTTTAGTGTTCTCTTTGCTGATGTCTGCAAGAGTAATTCAATACATCAAATGCCACTTCCAAGCCGAGATTGAGAACCGTAGCCTTGATTATAATTATGCATTTTCCTCCTAATGCATTAGAAAATTCTCAGTTTAAAAGGTAAGTGAGGGTGCTCTAAGTTTTCCGTTTGGTAAGCAGGGGGTTACTGGGCTCTGCAGCAAAATGTGGGGTTAGGTTTTCAGGAGTATCGGAGCTCTGATCATAGCTGATTTTTGCATTCCTTGCAGTCGGTTGAAAAGTGGCAATGTTTTCAAGACTCTTCCAACCTGTAGGTACTCATTTCCCTGTTATCTTGCTGTCAGAATGTATCACGTAGGAAATTACTGTTTAGTTACTTCCTCAGCTGTATTCCAGATGCAGTATTTCTAAAACCTTCTAAAAATGTCATTTTTCCTGCCTGCTACTCAGATCAGCATTTAGTAAAACAGCGAGGTGATTGCAGCTTGTCTGGGGAGATCCCAAAAGGCCAAACCCGCCAGCGCTCAGTTTGTCGGCGCGACAGCTTCCCATCCTTCCGATCCCATGGTTGGCCTTAGAGGTATCTGCTCTGCACCCGGAGAAGGTTGGATAGACGAAACTTGCGTTGTGGAATGCATCCAGCAGGCAATCCTCCTGACTTAAGCAACTTCTTTTAAATTTTCTTTAAGCTCTCCAGGGCTATTTTGTTTGACCTTTATTTAGTTAGAGTATTCCTTCTAGGAAAGCAATTATTGCCAGCCCCTTGGGTGGTTGCTGTAAAGCGGGTTTCGCTGTACTGGAGCAGTTGTGGTCACAAGCTCTGTAGTTAAGCATCAGCTCGAGTTTCTAACCCTTTCTTCATCATAACCTGAAATAAATTAATTTGGTTTCAGAGTTTCTATAGCTTGCCTCAGTGTAATAGTGACTTAGGTGTTGGGTTTGGCTTTTTTTTTAAAAAAAACTATATTGAACTAGGGAGAAAAAGAACTCTATTTTTGTCCATCAGTTTTAGTTAAATTATTGTATTATTCCAATTACATTAGAAGCTTGAGGAGTGAAGACTTCCGAGAGCAAACCCTATTTTTACAAATAGGAGGCAGCATTGAAAACCCTGCCTATTTTGATGAGTCGTGCAGAAATTTAAAGGAGAAAATTAATTAGTTGTACTCATGAATCCTTCCTCTGATAGCTTGATGAGTAAGTAGTGAGAAGCTTTCCATGAGTTTCTTGAGCATTTCTGTTAAGTGCCCCCACAGAGATACTCGGTCTCACAAGACTGCAGTTTAATCTAGCTCAAGGACTTCACAAACTCCACAAATCAAAGACCTCTTTTTTTTTTTCTTCCTTTTTAAATTCGTACTCTAGAAACATTTAGCAGCATCAGTTAACGCTAGTGCAGTGTTAATGCTGAGCTATGAAGCATTTCAGTGTCAATAAATTTTCAAATTTTCCCGTGGAAAAAATAACTTGCACTTAATACATGCATCCTATATAGTTGTTTCTTTTCCCTTCTTTTTTTACCTGGTTAGATATATCCCTCTATTTTTTGCTACGGCATAGCCTTAAAAATGCACAGGATGTTCAGCTTGATCAAATAACACAATGAAGACCGTGGCCTCTCGAGTGCTGAATTTCTTAACCTTGGGCATCAGTGCTACATTTTGCCGTTTCTGTACGCGAAGTAGAAAACTCCAAAGGGTAAGAATGAAAGAAGGCTTTTTTTTTTCTTTA
>RSEF01000010.1:20239291-20253769 GCA_003993805.1 Himantopus leucocephalus | reverse complement strand
GTGTTGATGACGGGCTGCCGTCGTTCTGCACCGTGGCTGCCCGTCAGGGTGATCGTCAGGAGGTAGGAGGAACACAGGGTTGATCTTAACACGTGGCTGGGGGCTTTGTGATCGCCTTCGTGAAGGTTTTAGGTAGAAAGCTGCATTTGCTGGTTTTCCTGTTCTAGGGAGCTTGTGGGCTTTCTCTTTCTTCAGAAAGGATGTGGTAAATCTCTGACTTCCGGCTGCTTTGAGAAAATATTTCACTCTCAAGAAATTGTCTGGTGGAGTAAGACCTCTGAAGGTGCGGGATGCTTTTGGTGTACATTGCCAGTCAAGAACAACTCCCAAACTTCATTGACTTCAGAGCGTTTCCAAACCAAATAAGCAACTCAGAGCGGTATCGGTTGAATTTGCTTCTTGAGCTTGTCCAGGTAAACCTCCATGCTGGACATAAGGGAGGGGACAGGTGCCTTATCCATATTTTTTTGTGGGTTTGATGGACATCATATATTTCCTGAGCCTTAGTAGCGTCTCTGCTACTGCTCTGCTTAGGGAGAGCAAACGGATCGGGAGACATTTGGAATAATAGGTTTGAGAAGTAGGTGAGGATAATGGTTGGACCTGTAATTCAAGCTCTTATTGCATAGGTTCCAAAAGAGTGGTTGACTTCTGGACACACTGTATTAGGTGGTTCACTCTTCCTTTGTTCAAACCTGTGGAAAAAAAAGAAAATACAGATCATAATGTTACCGCTCCCTTCAAAAGATAGTGCTTTTGAAGGGATCGTCTTAGTGTTCTCGTTCTCAGGTCTTCATTTAGATAATGTGACTTCCCTTAACTCCGTGGAAGTCAATAAGGTTTATACCAGAGCCTTGGCACTCTATAAATTAAATATTAGGAGCAGTGTTTGAAGTTTAAAGCCCTCCCTCCTCCTGCTAGCTCAGATTTTCTGCTGCTGTGCTTTTTTCTTTATGCCTGAGCACCTTGCTGACAAGTGCTAATAACAAAATGCCAAGAGAGGGTCCAGTCGGAGTTACCACACATTAAACATTCTGAACTTGTCCTTTTGCTCATAGATTGTGCATAATTAATAATTAAACGGTTTCAGTTGTAATGGGTTGACCTTCTTGAACTGTTCATTATTCACAAGGCAAAGGCATCACTCAAACTTTTTTCCTCTTGCCCTTCCCCGTTCCCACTGCGTGCGCACAGTTCGGCTGGGTTTGAGAAATCAGAGGCTGATCTTGTCTTCTCCTGCAGCAGATCCCACTTACGGAAACGTTGCTTGGATGCTTCGGGAAATACCCAGTCTTGGGAATAAGCTGCCTGGGAATGTGAGAGGCCAGTGGTACATTGACCTTTACAACCATTTGTGTCTTGACTACTATTTTAGCAGCATCCCCAATACGTGGGTCTTCATGACACTGGTTAAAAGAGGTGGCATTTAATGAAAATGAAAAATACATTTCCTAGTTTAAAATGAGTATACCTGTTCCCCACTCCTTTAAAAAATCTTGGGTTTCTACTTTTTTTTTTTTTTTTTTGCCTCTATAGTATGATTTCCGTGTGCAGGTGGGTAGAACAAGGAGGGCCGTCGGAGTGCAGCTGGACCGTTCCCTGTGGTGACATCACATGTGACCGCATTGCATCACGCGGACAGTGTAGACTTGGTAGAGACGTGTGTAGCTTTGCTTTATTTCCTCATACTCCCATCCCTTTGAGTCTCAGCCAAAGTCCAGGGAACTTCAGGGTGTATTTATCTTGTGTACTTTGGGAAATTTTTGCTTTTATACACCACCACCGTGCTTGCAGCGGTGGCCATAGCAGCACTTTCTCTCGTTAGAAACAGCTCTAACTATGAAATACTCTCACCTTTCTACTACTCAAATGGGCTTGTGTAGAACAATATCAGAAACTGAAATAGGTCAGTCATTGCTTTCCCTGGGTGGATGTCATAACTGAAGGGATGTTTTCGCCTTCTAACTAAGGTAACATGCAGCATTTGAGGTGGCTCTTCAGTGCTCACCTTTGGAAGCAGTTGAGGGTCCATACTTTCTTGGTTTGTCTAAAACCAAAACCTGCCTCCTTCTTCCCTGTCTTACCTACGCTGTAAGGTAACAATTGGCTCATATGTACAGGAGTGAGATTAAAGTTTTTACCCACACTGATCTGTTTGCCCTCAAACACATTTCCCAGCAAGCGTTTTCTTGAGGTTGATGCTCTCTCCCAAGAGACTTGCAACATGTCAGGCAAAGAGACAGTAAATTTGTGGGGCGCCCCGTCTAAAATCCTTCGGAAGACTGTATTAAAGCACCTAATTTTCATACTGAGAACCAGTTGGTGTTCATCTCCACCCACACACACAATCTCTTCCTGAGCTCCCAAGAGCAAACCAACCAAGGCACGGCCATGACTGACAGGTCTACGGCAGAAGAGAGTGGGCCTGGATGGGGGTGAAATACCTGCATTGTACAGAAAAATGTGCCAAAAAAAATCACGTTTAACAGTTACTTTCATCCAGGTGAAATCTTCTTGCGTGCTTCTACGGGAGCGCCTTGTCTCCTGGCTGTGCTGCAGTTTAGGAGCTGCGTGGTCAAGCTGTTCATGCTGATGTTGGAGCTACTTCTTCCCTTGGCTGCATGAACCCTGGCGCTGGCTTGGCTTGGGGTAGCCCAAGTGAAACGCTGGTGGCTTCAGAGCAGTTCATCAGCTTCTCCTCCCATCGCATAATGAAGTTTTACTCTATTATGGGGCCGCCATCTCTTTGTGACTGCAGAAATTATCACCTACCAAATTAGCGTGCCGTGCCGTGTTCCTGTCCCGTTCCCCCACGTGGACTGAGCCGACCCGGCTCCCCGTCAGAGGGGCGATTGTAAGAAGCTCCTCACTTACATTGTACTTCAAGTAAATAGCGGGGGTGGATTGCTGGGCAGAGCCCGTTCCCTGGGGAATGGGCTCCAGTAGCTTCGCCCTGTAGTTTTCCAAATGATCTGTAATATATGCCCAGAGTGTTTCATACCCGCTCCGCTTTGAGTCTGTCCCACCTGGGAAAGCGGCATTTCCCACGCCAGGTGGAAGTCCGGGAAGGCTCCGCTGGACAAGAGAAAATGATGGGGAGAGGCAAAACCTGCTGGGCTCCACGCTGTACGAGCAAGCCTGACATTTTGCTCTGCATTTTCTCTGTTAATATGAATAATTTTCACGTGCGGTTCTTTGAAGTGGAGAAAGTTTAATTGCAGTGCTTATTTCCTTATGTTCCTTCCACTCTCCAGTGGAAACCTTCCGATATTGCTGTCATTTATAAGTTTAGAAACAATAACCTCTCCCTCACCCGGTCTAAGTTCAAAGAGAATTTGGGCATGTTCTATCAAACACTCCTTGTATTTAATAGGAGTCTTTGAAAATCGTAAAGCAATTTTGGCTTCTCCTTTTACTCTTCAGTTACTTTTGATTTAATTGTATTTTCCAGCAGTTTCCAATTGTTTGAATTGGAAACAAAGCCTTAATAAGAGTTCTAGTTAATTTTCTGTCTTGTAATTACCGATCTCATTTTTCTGATAATTGGCCACAGCAATTATATGTATATTTACTAATCACATAGGAGGCTCTGCAGTTGGGTCTATCTGCCACCATTGATAATGGCACACACATTGCAGAGGTGCTTTTATCATCTTCTTTTTTCCACTACATCAAAGCTATTTCCTCGCATTCTCAATAATGAATACATGCATGCATTTGACACAGTTGTGTGCTAGAGAAATTGTTTGGCTCCCACCAAATGCTGCACGCTCTGAGTTTCTTGCCTGCAGCGCTGGAAGGTTGTATGTAATGATATATTGCTCATCCAAATGGCCAAAGCACTCCAAAGCACAGTGAGATTAAAATAAGTCATTCCTTTGTTAATTTAAATAGGTGCATGTATCATACTTTGCAGGGTACTTTGTGTAGGGATGTCAGGGAGGAAAAAAGCCGCCGAAAGGTATTTTTAATAGCAAATGAGAATAGATGAGAATGGAGTCATTTGCAGCTGCCTGTTTTATGTGGCTCTCTTGTTCCAACTGTAGGTCTAATGAGATGACACTGTTAAAGTACTCTGCAGTGTAATTTCATTACATCCTGAGCTGTTACACTATAAACACAGTGGAGCTCTCTGTCATTCTTGGAAAAACTCCTAAATTCGTAAAGCCCTTCTTTGCAAATGGTGATGTTGTTTGTTCCCTGTTTGTTGGTTTGGGTTTGTTTTTTTTTTTTTCTTGTGCTCTTAATTTTTTTTCCCTTTTCTTTCATAAATACCGGGTGGTTATTTTCAACCACTAGACTGGTAAATCCTGCAGTTTTTCCTCTTAAAAATGCTTTCGCCTTTTAAATCTAGAACAGACAGCATATGAGGACAGCCTCTAAAATGAATAAGTGTAAATAAACATGAGTGTAAATAAATAGCAAATGCAGTGAAAGAAACAAAGGTCAACACAAGAATAATTTCACAGCTCTTTGTTAATTACAAGACCATTTGTGTGTTACTTAAATAATCATTAATTTCTCATTTACACTTTCCCTACCTTCCTTTTTACCCTGTGGCTATCATTGTCCTTTTTTCACCTCCCCTCAGTGTCTTTCCACATGTTTTTACCCATTGTGTAATACTCATTAGTTGAAATTCAGTGTTTTATAACACATTCTCAGAAGAATTTGTACCTTTCTCCCTCGAATTCTCTGTGTGAAAAGGGGGCTTTGTCGCTTCCTTTTTTTTTTTTCTTTATTTCCTTGTTGTTGCTGTTATATTACTCTCCCGCTAAAAAAAAAAAAAAAATTTCTCTTCTCTCCTCCTGACTCTGCTTCTTGTTTCAATCCAATCCCAGGAATCGCCCGTCCTTCCAGCCGGGGAGTTCTCTGAGCCATTTGTACACTTCATCACTCAATGGTAAGCTCGGTTTGCAAACATGCCATGCCCTCAATGTAAATGATACATGCCATTAACTCGGCAGCTCTGCGAGACCTTATGGCTTTCCTTGCATCCTTTCGGAGAGAAGAGGGACTTGGGGGCCTTGGGCAGATGGGGCAGCAAAGCTAAGCAAACTGTTTAAATTATGTAAACGTTATTTACACAAAGGGTCGTAAAAGTACTTACAAGGGGTTTTTCCTGTTTTAATAAACCTGCCCTGAACGTGGGTGCAGTCTTGTGCTCTGAGACTCTTAAGAATTCATCGGGGAGGGGGGGGAAGAGGCCACAAAGACTCGGGTGTATAGTATCATTATTCAGGGCTTTTTAAAATATTACTTATAAAATTGCCTCAACATTTAGAAAGGCAAGCAGCCTTGATTAATTCATTGGCTTTTCAGTAAGTAATTTTTACTGAGAGTCGTATTTTAAAACACACCACTGGGTATATTTTCTTTCCTTAAAACTGAATAGTTCATTGAAAACCTCTTAAATTAAAGGAGAATTGGGGAGAGGGGGATTTTGTAGAATAAAGAATATGGTTCTTGAGTGACTAGAGAATAAAGATCTTGAGGGTAAGCTGTCCTAAAGAAACAAAATGAAGGGAAAATCTCAAAACTGTCTCATTCCTCCTCCACCCCACCCACCCCCCTTAAAAAATAAGGGCGGGGGGGCAGTCATTTACGTATGGCAAAAGAAACAAGCTTGGAATTTGTACAAAAATGATGTGTTTGACAGAGAAGCATCCCTTCTGCGAACACGCACTTCCAGGGCTGGGTGCTCAGCTGTGCGAAATCAGATGGAGCCGTCTCCGCGCGCGGCAGCCGCGTGGCCGAGAGGCATTCCCGCTGCAGGGATGCGTCCTCCGCCAAACCAAGGCGCTCGAAGCCCTCGGCCCCACGCGGGTCTGCGGGTCGGGCTCCGTGGCACTTGCGGGGTCGC
Source organism: Himantopus leucocephalus (assembly GCA_003993805.1). Lineage (NCBI taxonomy): Eukaryota > Metazoa > Chordata > Aves > Charadriiformes > Recurvirostridae > Himantopus > Himantopus leucocephalus. Next base: position 20,247,906 of record RSEF01000010.1, on the reverse strand, counting down.
TGCTGTACGCCAGGGCCACTGCGGCAAAAGTCGCCTAATAACATTGAATTTTGAATACATAACATAGGAGGAAGTACCTCTCTGGACTGACGTAGCGTGTAACAAGACAGACACAAAAAGCAGTCTGATTATCGGTTAATTAAAGTAACTAAATAATTAAAGTTTGTGTAACATAGGGCTCCGTTTTCAATAGTTTCAGTTTACAAAGAGCAGCGCAATTTGGAGGATTCTGCAGCGCAGTTAACTGACGTGCGCGGGGGCCTATGCTTTTTATCGCTGCCAGAAACTGATGACGGGCTGTTTTAAAAAAAAAATTCTCATTGAGGCAGAGGGAGGGGATAACCTGTGTTAAAATTTCCACAGATGTCAAACTGAAGCATAACTGATGGTGGCTAATAGCCTTGTTTTCCCCGGGGACGCAGCTACTTTGGACTGTCAGATTAGAACTGCTACCAACCTACTCGTCAGACAGCGTGCGTTACTTGCTAACGCCTGCGTTATTTGAGGTGCTCGTAGTTATTTGTAGGGAAGGTAAATTGTATCGTTAAAACCTCCGATTTACAGCACAGATCATCTAGTATTTTAGATATAGTGTTATATTGGCTGTACGTTTTAGTGCGAGGCATTACTGTTTAAAAAAGCAAGTAAGAAGAAACAATATACTATTTAAGTAATCCGTTCCTAATAAGTATTAAAGACGTCAAGTGAACGGCGTATCAGACTTTATGACTTTATGCCAATTACGCCATAAACACTGGCTGTTTGGATGTAATCCAATTAGTCAGTAGGCAGCTCCTGATGGTCACCTCTGTGCCATGTTATTGTGTTCCTTCATGCAGCTAAGCGCAGCCTTCAATAGCTAATTGCACCTGTTGCATGGAAAACTAGGACTATTTGGATGAGAAACATGATCTTATAAACAGGTTAATGCTGTGTAATGAACTATCACCCTGCAGTGTAATGGAAATAAATGTGAAAAAATTAAGGTGGAAACCCCAGGGTATTGCGCGTTCTCCTGAAGCTGTTTACTGTTAGAGTTAAATTTCCCACCTGTTTGTATAATACTTTGTGTCGAGCTATGTAATAATCCCCAGAAAAATGAGAATCAACTTACTCTGCCTTCTGAGCTGACTGGTTTTCAAGGATTTTACGTTTACATGCTTTCGTGGTTGCAAACGGTGTAGACCAGTACAGCCCATAAGGGGATGGGAGGGAAGGAAGAAACCCATTAACCTTTTGGCCACTGTTAGGAGCCCTGTCTTCCATCGGCACGCGATAAAGTTAAGAAAAACATTGAAATTCTTTACTCTGTGTTAAAAAGAGGATGTTTTCAATATTTAAGCAGGTGGAATAAATGAGCGGTTGTTTATATATGAATATTTTGTTTTATGACACATAGCATGAAAAAGCAGCCAAAGGAGAGGCCAGCACCTGAAGATTTAATGGTAAGTGAAACTTCGGAGCCCCTCTGTATGTATTTGTCTGAATACTTTTTTACTCATGTATGTAGAACAGTATCCACTTTTTTTCTGCATTTTTCCGTACGTACAAATCCAAATCTAAACTCTTTCCGACTTGTGCAGCAGTTACACGTTTACAGAGAGCGCCCAAACCAAAGCTGCAATTATGATTCCGCTGAAGTTAATGGGTATTTTGCTGTTACCTTCATCGTGACCAAAGCTTCACTTGTGATTTGGGGAGTTAATACAGAACTCTCACAACCAGTATCAAGTTTCAATCAAAACCATTTTGATGCTTAATACACATTTTTTTTTCTGTTTGTGTGTCCAGGGATTACAGCTTAATGTAGGTCACTCTTTGTCGTCGTTTGCCAGTCTTAACCTTTCAAAATCTGAAGATTGAAAACAGAGGATGTGGTCAAAATAGAGTATTTTTAATGAAATGCGGGAGCTACTGTTTTCACTTATATTCATGTAAAATGAAATTAGATTGGGTACAGAAGGTTGAGGTAATATGTGGCTTTGGTCTGCCCCTAGAAGGGCTCGCAGCGTTGGAATCGGAGCTCAGAGACCACTGCTTTTGCTTGCAATTGTCATTTTTTCAGTAAGTCAATAATAGGGTACCCGCTCTCCAGCTGGTCCCTTGTGGCTGTGCGTTTAGTGCAGAGAGCAGTTTTGACTGGTTTTAGGCAGTAGAAAAATACTATCTCAAACAATTATTACAAATATTTACAGTAACTTCTATTGTAGATAAGAGTTGTGGTCCCCTCTGGCTCGCATCACGTGTCTTTGATTTTTAAGTGTTTCATTACTTTTATTCATATGCTGTGTTTCCTGAAATTGGGAGGTTTGTGTAAAATCACCGTAATTTCTTTTCTGTGCATTAAATATCTAGGAATAATTTTAGCAGATTTTAACAAGCTAAGGACACATTTGCATCGTTTCGTTTCTTGCTTACGTGCTGCGAACTGCAGGTAGAATAAACAAGTGTTTCTGGTGCAGCTATTCTCTAGTTAAAGGCTAATCTCTGAAGATGCCCTGGGGTGGGTACCTCACAATCCAGACTAGTCTCAATTTAGATCCTGGTTAGTAAAGTGTTTTACTGTGAATCTAATTTTAAGGATATTAACTTCAATAGATCTACATTTGAAGTTAGGCACCTGCTTAAATACCTTGGTAAATTGAGGCCTTAAAAGTTTATCAGAGCCCCTCCGCTTTGTGGTGCTGTGCGTCTTGTAGGAAGGGCTTACACTGCTTTATTTTGTCTTTTTTATTAACTTTTGATGGTTGGAAAATTCTTGCAGTTAGTCACATCTGAGAAAACTTGGAACAGGTTCTAGAGACGTAGGCACATTTACCTTGTGCACTATTATGCTATGGCTGGATAGCTTAGCTATTAAAACAACGGAATAGGGTTTCATAAAACCTATATCTGTTTGTAAATGCGTGTTTCAGTGATGCAATAGGCCTGCCACTTATAAATAAAACATCTGCAGATCGCACATACCCCCATAAGTATATATGTATGTTTGTAAGCAATAACACCACTCCAGGGTGTAGAGTCATAAAAATGAGGCCAAAGGGTGAGTGCCTGCAGTACCAGGGAAGTGCACAGATTTATCTTTACAACTACATGCCCTGGAGTGTGCTAGTCCCCTTTTAAGGAGGTATTTTGTAAAATAATTTTAAAATTATAGCAGCTCAGGAAATAAATAAAATATATAAAAAAAAAAGCCTTTTTACTTTTTAAACAAAATCTTTTGTTTAATGCATTTTTCCCCTCGTGTTGCTTTCTATTCAATTATAAATGAACTCGCAACAACAAGTGCTAAAGCACGAGGTAGACCGCTGCTGAAATAAAGACGTGACCCAGTCCTTGCCTGCGACGCGGCTGACCCTCACAACCTGCCCTAAATCCCCTCCTCCAGCCCGATGGGCTCAGCGCCCCGTGCTTTTCTGCAACAGCCTCACCGTTGGCTCAGTAGTTGCTCGCCAGTCAAGCCCTCTACATTCTTGCACTTACCCGGTCTCGTCAAGGAGAACTTTATTTATAAAACTCATATGCATATATGCATTATATACATATCCACACACATGTAGTGTGTCTATATACACACAGCATATCTGGACGTACATATATATATGTATATATAAATTACCGTACCTTTTTTGGAAAACGGGGCCAAAACAAAAGCTGTTAAATATGCTCTGAATTCCGGAATTGCTCACCCCAATATCCTGTCTAACTCCACGTCATCCGTTGCTGAAACCTCTGTTGTAATTCTGGTGGATGTCTCCGTGTTAACTATCAGAGCGGGCAGAGTGATGCAGATCCTGTCGGTGAAATCGTGGACGTGTCAAGGTCAGCAAACGTTGATTTAAATGAGAGCAGGATTTCACCTTGTTCATTGGGTTGGGGTTTTGGTTTTTTGGTTTTCTTTCTATTTATTTAGAAGAAACGTACAAGCAAGGATGAAAGGTGTAACACATCATCATCGTTAGCTTCAGCCAAAACAGTGGTGCGCAGGCTTTCTCCCCTGTGGACATTAACCGTACTGGAAGTCACTATTTTGTAACCAATTTAGTATAATTAAAGACTGAAAGCAAAATGAAGGGAGAAGAACATCAATCTTTTTCTACTCTCCTGATAATCGGTGAATTGTTAAATGCATTTTAAGAGCCGGCGAACAATACCTGGAGTGCCAGATTGGCAACTCCAGTGAAGTCCCGGGGTTACATCAGGCATGGATTTACCCTGTCTATCATGTTAGGAAGCCCTTTTTTATAAAAGTCACTATGCACATTTTGACAGAAAATAGGGCCAAAGCCAAGGCTGTCTGAAATTCCTGTATAAAGTCAGGCTTTCTAGTACCATACATACTCTTGTGCAAGCGAACACCAAATTTCCATAACAGCTGGCATAAACAGGATTCCTGTATTTACACGTGGTCACTATGCCCTTTCTTCCGTATATCCAGCCACAAAACAAGATATAACACCAGTTTCTCTGTGTGTACATAATCAGTAATTTAATTGTTTCCAAGTATTTCAAATTAACAGACTTTTTCCACAGGAGTGAAAAAAAGTAATTTCACCAAGCAATGGGAAAATTGTCCATCCTGGGAAAGGAATGATCTTTATAATTCACTGGTGGTTGTTCTGAACCTTGTGCTTACAGCGTCTGCTCTTTTGTCTCCGGTTTGTTCCCTCTTAAGGAGAGTCATACAGTCAATTAAATTGAACGTGCTCCTGTTTCAGCTCCAGGGAAGTCTGCACAACATCTGACCATATTCCTGTCTCTCTTCTCTCCCTTCCCGAGAAGAAAAGGAAAATCCTAACAAGACTTCTGTATAAAGATTAATCTTTTTTTTTTTTTTTTTCCCTCCCGTGAACTTCCTGCTTTCATTTCAAACGCTGAGTTTGGCATCACAAGCCTGGCTCCCAGGGAAACGCAGACATAGGTGTATATTCAGCAGTTGTGATGTGGCAGTACGGGTAAGGTTTAACGTCCTGCTTGTGCCGCCGTCTATGGGTGGGCATCTGCGGGCTGGTTTCTCTCGGGAAGCTGTAGATCTGACTGTATTTACGGTATTTTTCAGAAGCTTTCCATTCTAAGCTCTATTTAATGGAATCTATGCATAGTAAGTAATCAGGTCAGAGAGAAGCAACATCCCCTGTTTGAGATCAATCGCTGGCTAATACTTTATCTAGGCCACTTTATTATCTCATGCTGATTCCATTCCCATTCTCCTCCTCCTTTGTAGCATGCACTTCAGCTGTGGTAAAAGTACGTATCGCATACATATTAAAAACATATACCCATTCTATCTGTATGTAAATGTGTGAGACACAGCTGGATATTGCAGGAGTTTGATTTACTAATAGTTATTATCTGTTCTAGCTGTTCAGAGGCAAAGAGAGTTTCAGAAAACAAGCTAGCGCAGAAATTGTCTTTATGATACCACTATCCTGCTTTGGTAATTGTTTAAAATCTCTTCTTTAGCTGGAAGCTTGGCCTTTTATTTTGCAGATTGCATGCACTTTTCAGAAAGCCAGCAGAATTGTTGAAGTCTCTCGTCGAGTTTTTTTGTTAGTACAGCATTGAACTCTAGCATGCTACATATGGCTATTTAAACGAAAGCGATTTACTTAAAGAAATTGTATTTGAAATACCAAAAGTCAAGCGTGTAGCAGTACTTCCCATGGATGCATAAAAGTACAATCCTTAAGATGCTGCCTGGATTTCTCAAGGAAAATATTGGGCAGGAAGAGGCAAAGCTTTTGGCCAAGGATACAGTCACCTTCTGCACTTGGTTCCTTTTGCACAGATCTAATAATTTTTATTCAAGTCTCCAAATTTTAGACACAACTTCTAGCTTTCCTCCTTTTTTTTACGTTTAAATTACTGACGCTTTTTATGTTGGTGTTTTATTAATTTAGAAGATTGTATGATAAATTGTACATTGTCTGTGTCAAAACCACTGACCTGCTGGGAAACAGGTTCTTTGGTTTTTTTTATTTTAATGCCTGGTGCGATTTTGAAATTTCCCATTCCTATGCATTCAGCAATCCCTCTCTCCATTTCAGGAATGGCGTTTAGACCAGGCACACTGATCTCGTTGGCTACAATGGGCATTTTTTCAGATAAATAGTTTGCTTGTATATTTAAATGTATTAAGATAGGTGTCAAGATATTACTGACTCTCAAAAATGGGTTCTGGCTGGCTGTTCCCCCATCTCCAACAAGTATAGGAAATTAAACATGTGAAGCTTTNAATGCGAAGCTTTTAAGTAGCTGTATTTTAAGTACCTATATTCTAGAGGGTCTGGACAGTAGCACTTCTTAACAGGTAGAGCTAAACTTGTTTGCAGCTTGTTGTATTAAACTATTGTTTGTAGCTATTAGGAAATACTTTCATAGTTTAAACAAAAAAATGGAGGAACGACATAATCCTGCCTGGATTTTCATATAAACCTTCAGAATAAAGCCAATAAAATACCGCCACTTACGTTTGTCAATAAAAGGGATTTCCCCCAGCGGCTAATTCGGCTTTGCATTGTAGCAGGGGCATCATTGACTGAGCAGCTGAGGTTGCTGCACAGGTTGGGGTTTTTGATAGTGTTAACTTTTGAGACAGACCAGAGGGTCCTCTGCACTTCGCTTTTCACAAACACATCCTGTAGATCCTCTGAGGAGAGCGTAACAGATGAATGTTTTCTGTCTGCATCTATCTAGATGTTTATGCATCATTGCTGGATCCCAGCGAGCCAAGATTTTTTTCCTCTTTAGCTACTTATGAGCATTGGTGGGGTTTTTTCCTAGGCCAGTGCAGGATCTCCTATCAGCCATGGTTTGTCCAGCGTAAAATTGTCTGCGCTTGAACCTGTGGTGGATAGCTTTGTTTGCAAACATTTAGACTCTCCTCTGTCACAATGATCCCAGTTATTCACCCCATGACAAGCAGAAATTCTGACAGACACCAAAACACATGCCAGATGTGAAGGAAAGGGCGCTCGGATTTCCCAAGGAAAAAAGTACAGAGCCAAGTATTTTAACTTGTAAATATGATAAATATTAAGCTGTATCTGCAATCTCTCAATTCAGACATACAGTGGATGGATAAGGAGTTCTGGATCAAATCCTGGATATGTTGGAGGCAATGTCAAAATTCATATTGACTTAATTGTTGCTAGGATTTCACACTAGGGCTCAGGATGTTCTTGTGTGCATCGTCTTTCTTGGTCAGGGTAGCTCAGGAGTTGGAGGAAAAGAAAAAAAAAAAAAAGTAATCTTGCAGGTGGCCACATTGCTCAACTTATTCCCCGCTCAGCTGAAACGTGGAAAGGTGGGTTATGGATCGTTCCCCTTCTCTCTTTCCCCTCTCTCTTTTTTTTTTTTTTTTTTTTTTAANCTCTGTCCTCAGGCGTATGATTCGCTCTTCTTTGTCAGTTGAGAAATCAGCTATCAAAATTGAGAAATATATCAGTGTCACTAAATCCAGCAATTACAGAAGACTAAGATTGTGCCACAGTTAACTTGTAAGCATTAGAGTTTTAAGGGGTTCTATTCATTCACTGTCTTCTGCAGCCCCATTGCTCATGCGACCACTGACGTTTTACAGAAGATGTGAGCATCTGACTTTCTAACGTGCCCTAAAGCTGCACAATATACTACCACTTTCCAGTGAAATGTGAAAAGAAATAACTTGAGTTGGCTGGAAGAATTATTGAAAATCTAAGGAAATTGAACAAAAACAAATTGGCAACAGCTTAGAGTGATACAGTTAATATTTTTGGTGACTTGAGTCTCCTGGGCTTTGCCATTTAATTTGAGCAAATGTTTCATTTGGCACTTCTGGTTGTTCTGTAGTTCTCCAGACAGGGAGACAAATATTTACATCGCACTCATTTTGGTAGCAGAATTGCAAATCTTTCAATTATGATACATTTGTCTTGTTGGTGTTTTTATGTCGTCTGTCTTCCCTATGTATTTATATAAAATAAAACCAAAAAACATCTGTTAACAGTTCCAAAATAAGAGCCGTATCATTAATTCCCAGACTATTGTCCTTTCCATTCATTCCAAAGCCGTCAAGGAATTTGCTCTAACAGGCGGCTGTTGAAATCTATGTACAATATTTATTTGTATAATAAAACTGGAATTTAAAATTGATTCAGACGCACTGCATGGATTAAAATTGCTGGTGTTTGTGTAGTCCCAGCTACTTGTGGGTCTGTATTCTGATGAGCACTTCAAGACGCTCCTGCAGTATTAAATAAGGGTAATAATTGCCTATGAATAAGCGGAGTATAAAGCAGGCGATACAGATATGCCTTCTTAGTGACCTGTGTGCATTATGCCTCAAATCCCTTAATCAGATTTGTGCCGGTTGATTCTTGCATCCGCAGAAATTCAGCTGGAGGATCAGGGCCTAAAGTAGTAAAAAATCAATTAATACTACTTTCTAATTTGTGCGGTTGACAAAAACGCATATAAATAGGGGACATTTTTCTACTTAAGAGGGCCGCACTGAAAGATTTTTAATTGGATTTTCATTGTGATTGACAGCATTTGATTATGACAGTAACTTTATTTGGCTGGACTGTTATAGCCCTCTTGTTCAGGGTTTTTTTTTGTGGGTGTTTTTTTTTTTT
>RSEF01000010.1:20159792-20223458 GCA_003993805.1 Himantopus leucocephalus | reverse complement strand
TCTTAAAGGTCTCTTCCAACCAAAATGATTCTATGATTCTATACAAGAAAAAAAGGGAATAAAGTGTCAACTGACTATTTTGTTGATTGTATCTTCGCTTTTATTTTTTTTTACTAGGAAACAAGGAATAAGGCCTGGAAAAGCTAATTAGGAGAAAAAAAAGATACTTAGAGAAAGAAATACAGACAAAAAGGGTTAAGTCATATCTTATTATTTCCTTGGTTGGGGAAGTATATTTCACATTACACACAATTGAGTCATAGATCCAATCCAATGCAGGATTAGTTTTAACAAAGCCTGTTATCTTTAATGGGACTGTTTATGCCTACAGAGCTGAGTTTACAAGAAGTCTTTGCTGATTTGAGTGCTTTTGAAGACACAAAAGATGCAAATTCTGCAGATTTATTTTAAAAAAAAAAAGTTTACTAATGTTACCGTGGATAGATATGAATTAGTGAGGCAATCATAAAGATTGTAAGAAAATATTCCTATGGTAGATAAAGTATAATAGATTCCAGTTCTCTAGGAGAATTTAATGGAATTTGTCATGAGAATCCATTGTTAAAATTAATGGCTTTTGTTGCTTACAATGATATCTCATCTAGCAGTCAAATTTGGTTTTGACTCAGAACGGATTCCAGCAATTTCTAACATAATTTCCTAAATCATGTTTTCATGAAGCATACCATAGCTTCAAGATTAGAACTTTTTTTTTTCTAAATTGTGGTGAAATTTTTATTAAGTTGCTAGCTTATCCTTGTCCTTTCAAAAGAAAAGAAAACAAGAAAACAGAAGTATTTTCACCCTTTTCAATTGTGCCTCCTAAATGTAACTTAGAAATAATTATTAAAAAAAAAATTAATCTGATTCACTCATAAGATGTTATGCTTTTCGCCTTCAGAATAATTGTAGAAAAAGGAAGCACAATTTTTCCAGATATTTATTTTTATAATATTTATTATAATTTTTCTGTCCAAAAAAAGTTGTTTGTTTTTTATTGTATTTTATTTTATTTTATTTTTTATTTCAACATAAATTGAAGCTTATAGAAACAAAATTTGTTTTCCAGATCCTTCCCATAAATGTAATGAAAATCCTGAGTTAGGAAGCTTGAGCATAACTTCATGAGTTGCTTAAGAGAAAGGTTTTTAGGCACAAAACCACTCTCCCACACCAGTTACATATTTGCAAATGGAGCTGAATGCTTGGCTACTAGGTCCATGCTTAGAAACAGAGTAGTTTCTAAGGTTGCAGTTTTACCCTTATGAGGTAAGGGTTTTGACCTTTTTCAAAAATGCCAGATTGACAAACAGTGAAGAGCCACTGATGATTTAGAAATCCTCTGTCGTATTTCTTCTTTTATATTGCTAATATTAGTTTTAGTTGAATATGTTAATTGAAATATCTGCTCCTGAGAGAAATAGAGCCCTGTTTTTCTGATCTGCTTTTTCATTTATAAGATCTGCAAAGAGTAATTTTTATTGCATCAGCCCCTAAATCACAACCTTCAATTACACTGAATCTTCTTTTTAAAAATCCAATTATTTATGAAGATATTACTCTAGCTGTTGTGAAAAGAAATTTGATTCTGCAGTATTTTCATTTTCAGTCAAAAACTGCTAGGGATTGTAGCTTGTGATATCATAGGAAACTGTATAGCTCTGCTTTTGATATCAGTGTTATACAAATGACTTCTCCCCTTGCAAAACTCTGTAATACAAAAATTCAAAACAAGAAGAAAAGAATCTATGATTCCTTCTTTCCTAGAGGCTTTCCATCATTTACATTCACCAGCGAAAGGTTTGCATGTACCTCAAGGACTAATGATAATGAAAAATGTTGTATTAAAGAAGAGAAATCTTTCATAACTTGCATACTAACACACTGAACTCATTACAGCTTGTCTTACTACGGCATGCTCTTTTATGTCTGCTGTAATGCACTTCATTTTCAAGAGACTATGATGTGCACTGATTCTGCAAGCATTTTTTTGCTTCCTTATTTTCAAAAGCTGCCTTTGGTTGTCATAAACTACTTGCTTATGGGATACAAATTAGACGTTAGGGTTTTCTGCAGTTTCTGACCAATGTCAAGATCTCGAAAATTATATTTAAAATGTCTGGGGCAAGTCATTGTTTTCCATTTTCCTAGAGCAGAGTACTTGTGACGTTGTAGCTCAGGAGTTGCCAGCAACCTCAGCATTTTTATTAATAAAGTAAGTTCTTTGTGGCAGAGGCTGTCTTTTGCTGTGATTCAATTTTTTTGTAACACAAGCAGGAAAACTGTATTCATGGTTTGATGTTCCAGGCATTATCATGGTGTGAGTAGTCAATAATAAACATACATTTTTGAAGGTTTTATAGATAAATTGTAATACTTCAAGTTGAAATTTGTTATTTCTTGGAAGTGAAACATTGCTACATACTTTTTATATAGGTGTGGCCACAGCTCTGGGGTACACCTCCAACATTTGCCATGAGACCTTCAATTGCCATTCAGTAAGCTGTTCAGTCCCTCTGTAGTTTTCTCCCGAAAAAAGCCTCATATTAATATTCCTAGATGCATTTGCTGGAAGTAGCACAATAGATAACTCTTTGCTCTCAATCTGCCTTCTATTTCACAAGCAACTCCCACTAAACTCTTGACCCAATAAAATACATAAACATATTTGACTTTAAACCAATCTAAAAGATAGAAGAATAATGGAAAGGTTGGAAATGAGCATATGAACGTCTGCGATGTACCACTGAAAAACTATTTCTGCAATTGATTTTAAGTACCTGTGTCAAAATCTTGATGAAAATGGAAAAATGTCATGCAGACAGACAAAAAATAATTGAAGAGTAGTTGCAGTTTTCCAAAGAGCTCTGCTCCACTAACCATGAAAGCAAATTGCTCTGACTAATTCATAATAAAAGTATGTTTAAGATATAAAAGCATCCCAATTCGGTTGTCCTAAAGGATTTGTCTGTTAGACATACATGTTGTATTTGAAGATGTATTTTTTACATTTTGCATTGAGTATGGCCAACTTGATTCTTTATAGTTCTATAAACTGTGTTCTGTGACTGTTTCAAAGACAACAAAGTCTTCTCAAACGAAACTCAGCTACTTGACATTATGCTTTAGTATAATAATATCAGATTGACCTAGACTGCTGTTCTGAACAGAAAAGTCACTATAAAATGATATGATGAGTTTTCTGAAAAGTGAAAAGAAAATTCAGATTCAAGTTAAATGAAGGCCTAAACTATCCAAAAGCTATCTTTAGAACACTGAAAACCCAGGTTCATTTAGTGGCATCTCAAACTCTGTAAATAATGTGTACAGGATTTTATTTTATTCCTATAATTGAACAAGAAGAAATCTAATGTAAACTAACAGTACATTTCAATACACTGCATTAAAAGATACTCATCAACTACCCCTCTTTGAGATGGCATATCCCTGAGCAGTAATACAAATTTTCAAAAATGATTGAACAAGTCAACATAAGCTGAATGAACAGTGCAATGTCAATAAATATCATGTTACTTCAGTTCACCATTAAAAAGAAAAGAAGAGACCCTCCTATGACTCGTTGACATCTATAAGAGCCTGCTTGCCTTTAAGCCAGCCTGTAAGAGAAAATATGTAAATGCTGAGAAATTATACATTTTTCTACTAAGTGGTTCTATCTCTTTGATAGAATGAAAGGCAAAGGAAAGAGTATGATGGAAGGAATAGGACGGGAGAAAAGAGAAAGGTCAGGTAAGGTGTAATACCTTGGAGAAGAATTTGGAAAGAACTGTAAGAAAACCTCTAATAGTCTACAATTAAACACTGATGTTACTTCAGGATTCGGGGTGGTATCACAGGTCTGCAGGTACAGGTTACCAATCAGTTAAAAAATATTACATGCTGGTACTATTGCACAATTTGTGATGGTATTTTTGTGTTATGTGCAGCCTTGTCTCATTTTTAGACCATGCAACAGATTGTTAAGCACTAGTAAATCCATTGTGAATCTGAAACTTGCCTCTTTTTTGTGCCCTACACCAAGATCAAACTATGACAGAGAGGGCTAAAAAAAACTTGAGCTCAAGAAGAAGTAGGATAAATAGTTATGGCAGCAGAGATTGCTGAATTTAGACAATGCGGTCTCTCAATATCAGGTAGGAATTCCTGGGTCTGGTGTGGTTTCCTTCTCCAGTCTGGCTGCACATTGTTCGAACTGACTTGCAATGCATGCTTGCATTTAAAGTAAACTAAACTTATGTTTGTTTGGCTTAAAATGCTCTGATGCATACTATAGCAGCTCAGAAGCTGAACAATTAGCAAAAAAAGCCATCTTTGTAGCATGCCTGGGAGGGAAAACTGCAAGTGGTAAATTGGTCAGCCACCCCAAGCCTTACCTTGCCTTTGTGAAGGCAGGCTAAATTGCACGCAGTCAGTTCTTGATGCTCAGCTGACCTTTGGGTAACCCAAAGCTACAGTAACTTAGCATATATAAACTTAGCTTTCATTTAAAATTGCCAAATTAAGCCAGTGACAGAACTTTGGATCCTGCCATTCCCAAATATCTCCCTGTTAATTATGTACCTTATATGCTTCAGTGAATATGAATGCACTGAGTGCATTTTTAAATTCTGAAAGTTTCCATTAAAATTTGAGCTCAAACAGCCCACCAAGATAGGGATTTAATCCTTCAAACTCTGATGATAGTTGCAGGTCTAGGTCCTTGACTGACTTCTTTTTTACTTTATGGAAATTTAATGCAAAGCTTATTTCAATTCAAGTGCTACATGCCAGTGACACATCAGAAATAGTTATGATTTTTCCTTTCATTAAGAAAGAGAAAAATCAGAATCTGAGTTTAAATGAAAATGTTAAATAAACATACTGAACCAATTCTAAGTATTTCTTAATGGGAAATTAGAGCATGAAATTATATCTTCATGTAAATGTAAATTTCAGCTTTATGTTAATGAAAAATAATGTTTTAACTGCATAAAAGCTTGTCTGAGGTTAGTATGAATACAGTAAAGATATTTTAAACAAATATAAAGCTCTGGTGAAATACCTTTTCACTCTAAAAAGTCATAGTACAGGAACCACTCTGAAATGTACTAGCCTATGTCTTACAATTCCCTCTGCTATTTATTATAAACAAGTGTTTACATACAAAACAACCTAGATAGGTGAAAATACTATTGTTAAAAAGCAAAAGGAACCGTCAAGATATACTCAATCCCTTGGGGGAAAAAAAAAAAAAAAAAAANAAAAAAAAAAAAAAAACAAAAACCCCACAACACAGAAATTTCTTAACTTTGCTGTTATTAATGTGTGAGGTGACTGAATCAAACTAAGATACAGAAATATTCCATCATTTGCTGTCCCGTAAATGCAAATGAAGACATTTTCTCCAAACAGTTTTGCTGATTGGAAGAATACTTGAAAAAATGGGATCATTGTGGAAGACTGAAAATAGTTTGAATTCAGTAGGATAAAGCTGAATCATTTGGGATTATCAGAAACAACAGCAGGAGGACTGAAAGCAAAATGGAAAAATGGCCTAAAGTACATGCTGCAGTAAGCCAAGACATAAGTTTTGTCTTCGGAATAGTCATAGTTTCTTAACTGGAAATATTGAGTCACTCAGAACTCAAAAAACAGACCAACCAAGAAAAATAGTAATCTAAAAATACTAGTGTCAAACATAATATTTTTGTTACCTTTTTTTTATTCTGGTTTATAGAATAACTGTAGAATTATATTTTCAATTTTTTTCTCTCCCTGAGCTCAAGGGTTAGAAGCTTGGCTTTATTTTTTAATGAAAGTTGTATTTTCTTGTAATGCCAGGACTGGTACATAGGAAACATAAGAAGCATTCAGGCAGAGTTATGGACCAGGGAAAAGGAACAGCTAATTGCATCAATTAGTGTTGCAAACTTGCAACAGAACGGACATAACTGTGGTCCCACTGGCCTTGTTCCAGTTATTCCCTCATATTGAATTAATTTTCAAGCATTTAGAGACACTTTAAAATTGCAAACTCAGTAGACCATAATAGACACCTAATCTGAAACAAAAAAGAAAAATCTAGGTTATATTTTGATATCTCAGCATAAAGTGTCTATATTGCCAGAAAAAAAGATATACTCTAGTTCAAATTTACACACAATCTGGCATAGAAGCATTTCATCAGCAAATAGAGATTCTCAGATCTGCACAGATCATAGAATCATGGAATATCTCAAGTTGGAAGTGACCCATAAGGATCATTGAATCCAACTCCCTTCTCCTTGCAGGACTACCTAGAACTGAACCATAGGACTAAGAGCATCATCCAGATGCTCCTTGAACTCTGATAGGATTGGTCCTGTGACCACTGCCCTTGGGAGCCTGTTCCAGTGACTGAATACCCTCTCTGTGAAGAACCTTTTCCTTTCTAGGGACATAGTTTAGTAGTGGTTTTGGCAGTGTTAGGTTGATGATTGGACTCAATGATCTTGAAGGTCCCTTCAAACCTAGATGATTCTATGATTCTAATGTCCAGTCTGAACTTCCCCTGATGCAGGTTCATTCCATTTCCTCGTGTCCTGTCGTTGGTCACCAGAGAGAGGAGATCAGCACCTTCCCCTCCACTGCCCCCCTTAAGGAAGTTGTAGGATGCAATGAGGTCACCCCTTAGCCTTCTCTTCTCCAAGCTGAACAAACCAAGTGACCCCAGCCACTCCTCGTCAGTCTTGCTCTTGAGACCCTTCACCATCTTGCTCCCCCTGGTCCAGACACCTGACATGCTTTAATAGTTTGATGTCCTTCTTATATTGAGGCACCCAAAATTGCACACGGTACTTGAGGCAGGGCCACACCAGCGCAGTGTAGAGTAGAACAACTACCTCCCTTGACCAGCTAGCTATGTTGTGCTTAATGCACCCCAGGGCATGGTTGGACTTTTGGACTGCCAGGGCACACTGTTGACTCATATTCAACTTGCCATTAACCCAAAGATCTCTTTCTGTGGGGCTGCTTTCCAGGTTTGCATCCCCCAGTTTGTACCTACATCCAGGATTACCCCATCCCAGGTGCACAATTCTGTGCTTGCTTTTTCTAAATTTCATATGGTTGGTGATTGCCCAGCTCTCTAGTCTATCCAGATCTCTCTGTAACGCCTCTCTACCCTTGAAGGAGTCCACAGCTCCTCCTAATTTAGTATCATCAGCGAAGTTACTTAATATGCATTTGATTCCTGCGTCCAGATCATTTATAAAAACATTAAATAGCACTGGGCCTAAAACTGAGCGCTGGGGAACCCCACTGGTGACTGGTCGCCAGCCTGATGTAACCCCATTTACTGTAACTCTTTGAGTGCAACATGTCAGCCAATTGCTCGCCCAGTGCTTGTCTAGCTTGTGTATATATATGCTGGACATTTTGTCCAGAAGGATACTGTG
Organism: Himantopus leucocephalus; assembly: GCA_003993805.1. Classification (NCBI taxonomy): domain Eukaryota; kingdom Metazoa; phylum Chordata; class Aves; order Charadriiformes; family Recurvirostridae; genus Himantopus; species Himantopus leucocephalus. The sequence continues at coordinate 20,216,022 of RSEF01000010.1, read as the reverse complement.
AGAGACAGTATCAAGAGCTTTGCTAAAATCCCAAACTACCACATCTACTTCCTTCCCTTAGTCAATTAGATGGGTGACCTCTTCATAAAAGGAAGTTAAGTTGGTTAAGCAGGACTTCACCCTCTTGAACCCCTGCTGGCTATGACCAAGGACTATGTTGTCTCTCAAGTGTTTTTCAGTAACTCCCCAGATAACCTTCTCCATAATTTCACCATGCTCTGAAGTGAGACTGACAGGCCTGTAATTACCAGGGTCTTCTTACCCTTCTTGAAGATTGGGACAACATTTGCCAGCTTCCAGTCAACTGGGACCTCTCCAGATTCTCAAGACTATTGAAAAGTAATGGAGAGAGGTCCCACAATAACATTGGCCAGCTCTTTCAGTATCACAGAATCACAGAATCACAGAATGGTCAGGGTTGGAAGGGACCTCTGGAGGTCATCTAGTCCAACCCCCCTGCCAGAGCAGGGTCACCTACAGCAGGTTGCACAGGATGGCAGCCAGGCGGGTTTTAAATGTCTCCAGTGTGGGAGACTCCACAACCTCTCTGGGCAGCCTGTTACAGTGCTCTGCCACCCTCAAAGGAAAGAAGTTCCTCCTCATGTTAAGATGGAACTTCCTATGCTCAAGTTTGTGCCCGTTACCTCTTGTTCTATCACTGGGATATCCTGGGATGATGAGATGGGAATAAGCACACAGGATGAATTTCCAGTAAAATAGCATCTCTCTAAACCTTACATCATTCCTCCAAGTAAACACTCTTGAGTACCTTTGCCATGATGAAAAATCCTGTAGTTGGCCTCATGTAACAAAAAATTACCTGTTAAATATTAAAAAAGCTTTAGATACTACCAGTGATATACCACCCTGAAAGGCAGCAGTGATTAGCTGGCTTAATGTCAAGGGGAGGTGTCAGATAAATACAGAAACAGAAAAATAAACTGCATTGTTAATCTTGCAACATCTTTATGAATAGACAAATGACCTCTCTTTAATAGGACCAAAAAAAAAAGAACACAGTGTTATGTGTCCAAATCATACTGCAAATTTAACCAAATACTGCATTTGTGAGTATATGGTTGCATTTTCTCTATGGAGTAGATAATATTTTTTTTGGTCACTGGATAAATTTCTGTATCAGGAAAAATTATTTGTTAAGATGACATCAGTGCTGGCACAGAGTGCTAACAAAGTTAGAGTTGCCAACAATGAAATAAGCCATGCTTGTTTTAAGACAGATGAAAATATTTTAATCAAAGTCTGGAAAGCAATTAATGGGTGAATTACTTCAACTCTGTGTACAATAAACTTTTCAGCGTTTTGTTTTGTACATTTTTAAGGAGACAATACCAGTTTGAGGGGGGAGGCACGTGTCTAGGAGTGGTTGAATCACATTGTGTGTGGTTTTTTTTCTTCTTAAACCAGTATGTGTGGGTTTTTTTTCTTAAGCCAATACAAGCCCTAATAAGGATATGATTATACTCACTCAAAAAAAAAAAAAATCAGCTTTATAGTGGTGTTGCTCAGACATGGATTTGGTGAAGGAGACTCTAAGGATTGTGGTCTGCCTGTTAGTGTCACCTGGTGCAGTTCTCATGTTCTTCTGATACATAAGTTGTTAAAAAAACACATGGTCATTCATATTTATACTGGTACTATGTCCTCCCATTTTCATTCTTCTCTTTCCATTGGAAAATAGCTATGATAATATGCGTGTATATTGTGTAATTATCATGTGAAGTATCAAGTGTCATATCACTTGAATTATTTAAGAAAGGCTTTAAGGGATGCACTGAAAGAAAGAAAATGTGATAAATTTGAGGACAGTTTTGTTTCTCAGGCCATTTTCTGTCTCAGAAGTGCTGATATAGATCAGTGGAACCATTCACTGTGCAAAATAAAGCATGCATATAAGAGTGTGGTCAGAAGTTAATTTCAGCAGCAGCTAAAACAAATATATTTGACTGTGTACTGAAAGGGACCAGGAGCACATTGGCATTTACAATTTATCAGGGGTAGTAGTGATCAGCTGAGATATAACCGCTTTCACTGACTGTGCCTAAGGTTCAAATACAGAAAAACTAGTTCTTATTTGGCTCCTAACTTCTCATTTCGCTGGGATGGATACCTAAGTGAGAACTAGGAAGTTAAATATCTTATTGAATTTAGGTTTTCATCTTCTCAGAATCAGAGAGTGAAGCAAGAAGTAAGGACTAGTCGTTTCATTTTTGTCACTCAAGAGCCACAAAGCTGATTTAAACGTGTGCCTCAGTGAATTAAGAGTTTGAGTACCAGTGTTAATTGGGTTGCAAATTATATGCCCCTCTGTTTACTGTTTGGTTTATCTTAAGTTTCTTCTGCTATGTTGCATAGGTTTAGAAGTAAAGGATAGTTACTGTACCATTTGTTCTGTAGATAATATCAGAATCGGGGATAGGCTGGCACAACTACTTTTGAAAACAGAAAAAACATTAGCAACAGTGACATTTGCGTTCTGTGTTTACACGTACGTAGTGAAAATAAAGATATTCTGATTTCACACTGTAGCTGGTATGGGCTGTCTAATAATGAACATCAGCAGACAGAATAAATCACAATTCCAGTGTTATATTAAGAAGCATGCCTACTCTTTGACAGTGTTGTACTCAACATATTGCTCTTGACAGCCTAAGTCTGCCATTAGAAATACAGGTGACTGAAAGAGCATGTTCTACTAATTACTGTCTTTCTCTCTCACACACACATATAGAGCAGTAAACTACCACGAAATATTCCTGTTATGCTCTAGTTAGAGCATAGTTTCAGACTTAGCGAAAGTAAAGAGCCCCTGCCTCACTGAGGCTAGATGTCACTGGTCAACTCATGTGTGGTACTCTGTTTCTGGGAAATGTAGTAGATCCAGAGCCGGTCCCTCTGGAGGTGCTTGATAAATTCCTGCTGAATCCCTGTGGGCAGCATGACAATATATAAGCATCCTGAAATGGTCATGGTAGTGAATTTGGAAACCAAAAATTGGCAGTCCTGGCTTTGCCTCATTTACTGATTGTTTTTGGGCAAGTTCTGTCACCAAAGGATATGAGTTGCTGTAGAAGTCCATTAGCAATGCAATCTGTGGTTGCCATACGTAGTGTATTGTTTTTCTGTCTTACCCTCATTCGTTCAGAAGTGTGAGTTTAGTGAGTTTGAAAGGTATTTTGATTAGGGCCGTTTCTTTTTCTTCTTCCCAATGGAAACACTCTTAGTGTGTTCAAGTCTAATGAAACAGGTTCCTTACAGTTACGGAAGACAGTGGAGCCTATGGTGGCCTTTATTTTTTAGGAGAAATTATTTCATGGTCTTGAACCATCTCCCCAGCAAATGTTTTGCCTTGTACAGGTGAGCTTTATCTTTAGGGTGGAAGGTTCTACTGCAGTGGAGGGTTAAGTTTATGACTGCAATCTTTATCTTGGAACTTCAGGTCATCTGTTAGCTATGCTGGACTTATGCCACGGAGCACTTTAAGCATAAAGAATACAGGTTGAGACCAGGTCATTTAGTCTATTTGATCACATTTTTCCTATGTAGAAAATAAGAGGAACAATTTTTATCCAGACTTGTCACTTTGATTTGACATCCTCATACAGAAATGAGTATATAAATGCAGCAGTATTATATGTTAACTTATATTTGGCAGGGATTAAAAGCAGCAACTTGCACAGTATGAAATCTTAAGGTTTATAATATACTTGGGACCTATGCATAGTCAAAGATGTGCATGGAAATGCAGTGCATAATATATCTGCTGTAACACATACACACATATAAATGTATTATATAAAGCATATTAAAATTACTGCCTTTTCTAGCAAACACCCGTTTCTGTTATGCAGTGCCAAAACTGCAGATGAGAGAAGTATTTTACAGGTTTTTCATGCCTGGATTGACTGTTGAAGAAGTATATAGGGGACTTTTGTTCCAGAAGAAGTATTCAGGATGAATCAATAAATCTTAATGTCATCTATGCTGCTTTCTGCAGTCTCCATTTCCTTCTCAGGCTCTCATTGCAAGGTTGTTAGACCTCTACATTCCAGCGAAGTAAATTAGCATAGGCAGATTTTTCTCTCTGTAGAAGGCTGGGAGTCATGTTTGGGAACTCTAAGAAGTTGACATCTTCATACTGATGCTGTGATTTTTATTGACTCTTAACGTGCTCATTTCCTTGACAATATTAATTATTGCTTATTATATAAAGAATAAAAAATGCCTTCCAGTGGAATTATTGCAAGGCACCTCTGATAAATAATTAAAAAAATATACGTTATCATCCTGCAGAGGAAAGAAGGAATCAATCCCTCCTTTTCTTACTACATTTGAGACAGAGATTGTGACTCCATGTTGGAGTCAATCCAGTTTTAGATTCCTGCTCCAGATCATATAAGATGAAGTCATGGGATGCTAAAGGCTGGTCCAGTAGAAACTTAACTATTGGTTCAACAGTTGAAAAAACCCAACCAAACAAAACCAGTGATGATAGATTTACTTCAACTTACACACTTTATACAGAATCAGGTATTGTCCAGCAGTTCGTTCTAACTTGAAGCTGGAAAATACGTTACCTATTCTTTCACAGCTGGCTTGAAGCCAGCATAAAACATAATGTCGGAATGAGTTCTTTGTCAGGTACAGTGGTTAATTTGACAGAAATGCAATTGCATCCACATGTCCGAACTAGACTGAATGTGCACTTCTAAGTTGTCAATGACACATAGATCAGATGTTGCTGAGTGTGGGGCCATAGCCTGGAAGGGACTGTCCTTTGGCAAGAACAAAAATATGGCCTAGCTGCAGGTAAAACTTCCATGATCTCAGTAGAATTATATGACTGTTTTTCAAAGACACTCTCAAAGAATGCTGTAAAAATGTAGTGCTATTTTTTAACCACTCTATCCGTACTCCAACCTAAAATTTATTTGAGAATCCTAACCTTGAAGTTTAAAGAAGAGGGGAAAAACCACCATGCTTACAGCCATTTCCTTCCCATTCCCTAAGAAAAGTAAGCTTACTATGACAGAGAGCAGAGGGCAAAGACTGCAATATTACCTGTGCACACACCTATCAATTTCAGAATCTGAATTGCCATTCTCTTGCAAAGGCAATAAACACTGTAATATGTCTTGGATGAAAAGCAAGAAAAATAATAGGTTTGCTAGGTAACAGACAAAAAATCTGCCTAGAAAACAAGCAATAGGGTAATCTCATTAAAAGAGAACAGTCAGGAAATTAAAACTAAAAATGCAAAGTGAATACATTTAAGCTAAAGACTGTTAAACCCCCAAACATATTTGTATCAAGACTAAATTGACAAATGACTGTTATAGTGTAATCCTCCTCTTTAAAAGAAGTGGTGGCTTCTGAAGTTCTGTTGATTCATTTTCAGTCTCTTGATTAGGTAAATCTTCTGCATATATCTCACACATTCTGTAGTAACTGCAAATATATTCTGGCAATGAAAATGTAGGGAGGAAGAGAAAAGAATCTGAAGAATGTGTCTTCTAACGTAGCTCAACCGCCACGCTATAAGGGCTTATAATAGAAGACCTTTGTGTTTTGTAAAGCATATTGTCTTTGTTCTTTATTGTACCCTAGAAACACTAAAATAAATAAAATGTTTCTGACAAAATTATCAACCATGCAATATTTGTCTATGTAAAGGAGTATTAAAAACTACTGCCTTTAAAGATTTTTTTCATTTTTCTTTTTTATACTCCTGTAGTATAAATGGAAATTTATAGTTTGACTAACAAATCTCTCTTCTTGAGCTCGTATTAGTTGTACTCAAAAGAAATAAGAAATATTAAAGGATTTAGAAGTAACTGCTTCTAATTCTCTCAGATTTTCCTCTCTCAGTTCTTCTGTCTTTAGAATTGAATGGTGTGAAAATGATCGACGGTTTAATGAAACTTAAATGGACTTATTGCTTTACATTTATTACAGATTTAAAATATTTCCACCAAGACCTGGATTTCATCAGTGAGAAGGTTTGCCTGCTTGGGCTATTTACCACATGAGTCTCACTGTATCAGTGATGACTGGATGTCATCCCATGGTTAAATGCTAGCATGCAGCTGAGTCCTCAGCAGGTGGAAATTGGGATCCTTTGACCCCATCCTGTCCAAATGCAGTGTTGGTGCTGTATTTCTGCAGCCCTTGAAGTTTCCACTCAGTTTCTAAGGAGAAAAAAAATAATATATATATATCTCTAAGTGCAGCAACTATAAGTCTTCTTACTCTAAACTCTGAAAACAGGTATTTTTTTTTAGCTCTGGAATGAGCCCTGCTCTAATCTCCAGGACAATATCTTTTCTCACTTTTAATTCTGCAGTCACTGTGGATGGTTCCAGGAGGACAGTGCATTCCTTTCCAGCTAGCTATAGTTTGTTTCTTGAGCTCGGGAGTGGTGCTGCATAGCATGAAACTTTTCAAGAGAAGGATTCTTCTTTTCAGTCCTGGGCAGTACCTACTTCTATTCTGCCTTCCTACTGTCATTTAGACTCAGTTGCTGGCAATGAAAGGCTGGTTTTGTTGAAGCTACTACTTCAAAAATTTCTGCCAAAACTGCAAAATCTGCCTGGTAGAAACACGTCAGGTATATATGGCTAAGGGACCATGAACAATTTACAGAAGTGTAATATGGGACATAGCAATGGCTGGCTAGCTTCTGCCTAATATCTCACTATGTACCATGACAACAAAGCTATTATGTATTATGTCCGGAAGGAACACTTCATACTTACCTTGGGCAAAATAACCTGCTGTCCATGCTATGAGCAGTGACTCATCATGAACTCAGAACTGGCTGTATGAATATTACTTCAACATGCCGATTAATTTAGAGTCATTATATCAGCAAATATCACTTCAAAATTAATCTTTTGTTTGCATGTCACTTCACTGGGTCTTTTAATTGTCCAAGACTTTGTAACAGGAAAGCAGACAATCACTCAAGTTAGCCTATGCAAGTTGTTAAAGTCACACAACTCTTCAGGCAGCCTGGGAAACAAATATGGGGGATTGTCACTTCAAACACCAGTGACTGGCAGTTCAAAGGAATAGATGACCTTAGGATTCAGCCACTTATCCCAAATATTTCTTAATGCAAACAAGATTAATCTGAAAGCAAATAGAAGTACATAGTTACAAAATCCAGAAGAGGCCGCAAGAATGCAAGCAACAGGTGAATAGTGAGAAAAAAAAAAGAAAATAATATTCCTGATTATATCTGTCTAGCACATACGTTATCCCTAAATTTTTCTGTTCTGATGATTCTGATAACAAGCTTCTATATGATTAGGCCAACAAGCTGGCAAGTGCTTCATAGTATTCCTAGCTGAGGATTGTGGCTCTCATCCAATCCTTACGTTTTCAGGCTGTATTATGGGAAGAGATCCTAAACTTGGCATATCCTACACTGTCTTTACAGTCCAGATAAGTCTTTGGAACATGCTATCATCTAAATGTAAACCTCTCCTCCTTATATATAACTTTTCATTAACCTATTAATTGTTTATTCTGTCTTTGTAGGTGCTAATACCTGATCCATGACCAAAGGACAGTTTTCACCTTGTCAGGCAGACAAAGTGGGATTCATCTCACCTGGTTTAGACATTTAGAATGGTAGAAGCAGGTAGACACATGTCTCTTCGATACCTTTGAGTTCCTTTGTGATCAAAGATTAAAATAGGCATTTTTCGGGAATGATTCATCTGCTTTATTTTAGATATCTACATTCAAATGAATCACTCTGTAGGAGTACTTCTTTCTTTCTAGTGAGTATAAAGGAAGCCCAGGGTGACCAGCTTAGGGGTAGATATCTGCATTATTGGTCAATAAATCCTCATTGTAACATCCTTTCCCATGGCTGGCCAAATCTTCAGCAACCTATTATAGCTGTATAGAGCAGCTATAGGAAATGTTCTTTCCTGTAGGTCTGGGAAGACTTTAATCCCAAAGCAAAGCTTTCTTATATGTGAACTTCATAGTTCATGCATGTACCTGTTAGACCTAATTGGTCAAATTAAATGATCAACAGCTGTGCATTAATGACAGCGGTTTGTTTGTAAACAGACACCGTAGTCACCTGTGCTATTGTCAGATCCTGTGCTGATAAACAGGGTGCATTTCAACACCTTCCTTGCTTCAGTCATTCAGTGCCTTTTTCTAGCAAAGATTCCTTCTGCCCTTTCTTGAAATAAAGGTAACATGTTTTCTCCTCCTTTTGGTCATTAGATTTGCACTCCAGATTGTTTCACAAAAAAAGCCTGTGCCTTTTGTGTGGTAACTTCAGCTGTCTTGTTATTATAGTGTAAATTGCAGCTGCAGCTGTTATCTATGTTATGTCTTTAACTGTCATGTAAAGTTTTATTTAGAAACAGAAACACAGAGATGCGAAGAGAAAATGTCAGTATATGAGGAAGGAGCACACTGAAAGCATAACAGTGAACAGTTTTTTCATGTTGGAAAAAATATCCACATCTTATATTGAGGAAAAGTACTGAGAACTTAAAAAAAAGTCTTTTTTTCCCCCCTCCTTCTCTTTTTTTACTGGAAATAAGTTTTTAGAAGTCAGTATACCTGAAAACAACTTCCTCAGATCATGTCTTTCATCCTATCTTGGGCATTTCAAGAATATCATCACCTTCCAATTCCTCTGAGAATAGCGAAACCTTCGTTGTAACTTCCATACCAGGTGGAAGAATTTTACATGGAAGAATGGCTACTGAACAAGTTTAAAGGGACTGAGAAAAATTTAAAGACAGTTCAGAAAAGAGAAGAAAAATCGTTCTAGATATTTTTTAAAAAGCCTTTGCATGTATATTAAAATTAGAGGTGAATCACGGAATCACGGAATTTTCAGAGTTGGAAGGGACCTCTAGAGATCATCTAGTCCAACTCCCCTGCCAAAGCAGGATTGCCTAGAGCACATTACTCAGGACTGCATCCAGGCGAGACTTGAAGATCTCCAGAGAAGGGGACTCCACAACCTCCCTGGGCAGCCTGTTCCAGTGCTCTGTCACCCTGACCATAAAGAAGTTTTTCCGTATATTTGAACGGAACCTCCTATGTTCCAGCTTGTGCCCATTGCCCCTCGTCCTGTCATTGGGAACCACTGAAAAGAGTCTGGCTCCATCCTCCTTCAACCCACCCTTAAGATACTTGTACGCCAGTTTTCACTTTTATCAGGGATGGTATCTGATTGTAGGAACTGGCTTCCAAATACAGACTTATAAACATTCTCAACTCTGAAACCTGTAGTTCAAGAACAAATTTTCACCTACAAGATATATGATTGTCAGACATGGGCTCTCAGTCTTAGATTACCAGGTAACTGAATTAAGTTTTATGGCTTTCGTTATATGGCAGATCAGACTAAGTGGTCACAAGCCCTTATGGCTTGAAAAATCTGTGAAATCTGTAACTCTTGCACGCCTCACAAAGTATAATGCAAATGCTAGCCATACCATCATTTCAACATCATGACTGTAAAACTTGCAGTTGAGGAGAGGACCACTAATAAGCTTGCTGTTACTTGTTCTCATTTACCTCCACTCTTGAAGTGGAGGAACATAAAAGGTTCTGTAAATCTGCCACACTTTTCTAAGTAAGGTCCATTGCTCACATGGAACAGTGTTGTTGTCTTCAGAGTTCTGTCAGCAAGTACATGTGAGCATTAGGAGCCAAGGTTTCTGGCAACAGCAAGACACTGCTGTCGTCTGTATCTTTTGTCCTTATGTCACACCTCCAAGATGAAAGCTCTGACTGAGTCCTCAGGTCAGTAGAAAAACGGAAGACACTGGGAGACAACAAGGCAAGATTCTGCTTCCTGGGCTTTAGTCTGCTCTGAGCCATGCTGCATCCCCTACTGAAATCTGGGCTCAGCACTGGTTGCCTAAATTCAGTTTTTACCCTGCTTGCAAAAGACATGGTAAAGGATTCTTTCTATCACACTTTCCTTTCTCAGTGCCAGCAATACCCAGATAGAAGTAGCCCCAGCTGAACTCGTATTTCATTAGTGGTTGTTGCAATCCAGCAGCTGCTACCTTTTACAGCTGATGGACATGTTCTCTCCTCTACCGCAGGTGAGGACGTCTTGCTGCCTTCTGAGCTTTCCTCAAGCAGTGTTTTGTGCCTGTGGGAAATGTTTCTTTGTGGCTTGAAGTAATCCCACTTTACTAGGAGAACAGAACGAAGGCAGTCTGGACCCCTGCTTTTGGTTTCTGTCCACTGCTGATTTCAGAGTGAAGCAAGTTTCAAGTGATCTGGAACTCCCCTTTTTCCTAAAATCAACTAATCCCTACTCCTCTAGTACACAAAATATGGGAACTGGAATTAAAAATAGATGGGAAAATGATGGGAGGAGAAGCTCTAAGCTCAAATACTGTGTATAGTCTCTTTAAAATCAGCTATTTTACATGGACAGAAGGCAGTAGCTTTTCATAATTAATTGGTAGCACGTATAACAGAGAGAGAAATTGTTTAGTATGTTTCTGAAGATTACAAGACTTGTTCAAAAGGTAAACATAAGGACTCATAGGCCCTAAAGTTCAGTCAAACCTTGTTTGGGTATTAGAAGCTGGTAGGGTTTGAGCATTTTCTTTGGGCACTTTTGTTTGAAAGTATTGTTTCTACAACTTTGTTGATATTCTGCAAATTGGAAAGCAAAACCAGTTCTTAAGAATGGTAGAATATTATGACAGAAATTAAGTTACTTATCTATTGAAATGTCAAGAAACGTTTATTCCCATGTAGTTCAACACAATTCTCATATATTCCTATATCCTTCACGAACCGCATGTACTGCAAGTATGACCAACAGAGTTAATAAAGATAAGAAAGCTCCTAGTCTTACTATTTCAGATTTCTAGCTATAAGATAGTTTTTCACACCAACCAAAACATGTAATTACATGTAAGATAATATGTCATTAACTAAGTATTGCCATTAATACAGCCAATTCATTCTTATATCATATATTCCCCTGGAAGTGCTGAGGTCTTCAAAACTCAAAATATTAGTTAGTTTTCATAAATCTGTTTTATGTATGAAGTTATACTGAAGTCTATAGAAAGAAGCCTGAAATTTGGTATGACTTAAGTAACACTGCTTGTAAAACTAAATGGTTTTAAATTCCGAAAATACATATTATCAAATATTTTACTATCATGCATTCAAGTAATCATTTAGAGGTTAATTGGACAGATACCTGTGGTTAATCTTTGTTAATTTGGAAAATTACAACAAATAATTTACAGTTATTTTAAGTCTAATACTTTAATACATTAGGAAATTTTATGATGAGCTTGACCATTATTTTTATTATCAGAAAAAATTAATTTTAGATAAAACTAGTGTTTAAATGATGAAAGGAATTATATTTGTTAGCATTTGAATTAACTTTGATTCTGCTGTTTTACTGAAGGTCATAGAGTTTAATTGACATTGATGAAGTCTTATACTCAAGTGACCTATGGTTGACACTAATAATGACAAAATCTTCTTTCTGGAAGAAGAGGATTACTGTGATAGACCTTAAATAACTCAGCATTTTCAGTGAGCTGAACTTGTTATTTGCATTATTCATGGTATTTCCAATGGTAAATATAAAGGAATATCAAGAAATAGTGCTGACACCTAATGACCATATCTAATATACAATTGACAGGTGTTTAAAGGAACAAGCAGTCTATGTAAGTGTACTGCAGTATGCTGTGACTGCCCATTCTAGTCTGTGTAATTTTTTAGAAATGTTTCTGAAGCTTTTAATATCTTGGTTTGGGGTTTTTTGTTGTTGTTGTTCTTTGCGGCTTCTTTGCTATGTTCAAGAGGTGTAAGAAATACAAATCTGGTGAAATGCAATGAGGAGATTAATCAAGCCAGTGGGAAGAAAAGGTTTATCTGTATGCTTGTGTGAGCACACTTTGGTAAATAAATGGCAGGAGTACCCAAAATATAATTTTAGCTGCAGTACGAGAACTTAGTATCATGACTTCATGGTCACTATGACAGAGAAGTAAAGGGAGGTGCTGAAGTTTTGCAGCATGAGACAGGAAGGAGTAAGGAAACCGGCAAAGATTCTAGAAGGGAATGACAGTGGACAGGACTGGGGACTTATGCTATACTTGTTCCATATGTATTGAAGAGATTCCAGCATTCGCAAATCTCTGGGCAGCATATAAAATTTTCTTTCATCCTTGTTGAATTTGCAGACCAAACGTCTGGAAATTCAACAATGGGTGCTTACCTCACCAGGTGTATGAACAGGAGTGCTCAACAGATAAAACACCCATGTAGTTCCTTGGGTGTATGTATCAGTAGCATATCAATTTACTGGGCTTTGTTTTAAAAACAGTGTGGGGGCTGAGAGATGGTGAGCCAAACAGTATATTTTGTAAAACTGGGCTGCTTCTTATTTGCTAGAATATTTAGAGTGTGTTGGAATACTTAGACATTCCAGCACTTACAGGGGTTTCTTTGTAGCCAGAATACCTAGAAACATAAAAAACCCCCACAAATTAACAAATTCAGACAGTAACAAGATGCTGGTACTGTTTACTTAAGAAACCATCAGCTATAAAAATCACAGAAGTTAGGAATATGAGCATCCATATGCTTAGATGCAAATTACTGCTCCTGTGGCAAATGTCTCTCATGCTCTTATTCATGCAAATGAAGTCAAAGCCAGTTTTGTTGTTGACTTTCGAGGGGTCTAAGAACTTATCCTCCAGAATAAAGCTATCAATGTCTCTGCGTTTTAAACCTATATGCTCATCTCCCAGCGGAAAGCAAACTGATGCATGCTGTCTGCCTGGAGCATAGAAATCAGGGTAAAATTCCGGGCATGAGATCAACCCCAATTCCTTGCACAACCCTGTTGTCCAAAATGTGCTTTTATTGTGTAGTCTTCACCATAGGAAAAATGGAAGAACAGACAGGCTTTTTGGAAAGGCTGTGTTTTGCAGTGTGCAAGGAATCTGCACGCTGCAGTGTGTCACACTGGGGAAATAAGAGAATATCATATGAAAGATACAGGTATAGGCTCTGAAGTGTTGTACAGATGGGGGGGAAGCAAAGAATGCTGGTTGAGGATGACCTCCAAATTAACCCTAAGAAGCAATATAGATATAGGTTTAATCTACACACTGCAAAGTAATTGAACTCATATTTTAAGGCACCTTCACTAGCAAAGAACTCAGCAACCTCTGTTTAGTGAATGCAATTTTCTTTCTAGTTAGTATAGTAAAATTGCCATATGTAGTTAATTTCTTGGTTTGGTTTTTGCTTGTTTCCTTTTTCAAAGTATATTAGTAATTGACAAGTGAAACAACTTTGATTTTTCTGGACATCTTTAACAAATATTAATGATTCCTGATTGTGTAAAAGAATGTTGCATTGTTATCGCTGAAAGGAAACCTCAACAATTTAAATATTGGCAAATAGTAATATTTGTCTGTACAAAGGCATAACGTGTAATTAGAACTAAAGTATTACATTGCAGAGAAAATTCTGAGTGTAAAGGAAGCATTCTTCAAAAATGTAGCAATTTGAAGTCTAGTCTGCCAGACAGAGGCTGGTGAAGACTTTCTTCTTTATAGAAGAAAATGATGCATTCAAATGGGTGTATAGATAGATGTAACATTTTGAGGTTGCATTCATCCTATACTATTTCCTTGTCATGCTTAGTTTACCAGCAAAACTACAAATTATTTTTCATTTGTTTTCTGCTATTCTTAGCCCTGGAGAGTCAGGCTAGTTTATGAAAATCAAACTCTACTGTCTTTTTTGCTCTATCTATTGTCATTTTGAAATTGCCAACACAAAGAAGTCCATGATCATACTGTTTTTCCTTATCAGGCTGTTGTTGTTTATAATTTATGAAGCAGAAGGGTACTGGGGTTTGTTTGTTTGTTTGTTTGTTTTCCTTTCCATAAGCTTCACTGATCCTGTAGGTCTAAGAACAATATTAATTTTGACTGGTACGCAGAATAAACACAATTTTGCAGTCATAGGTGGAGAACACTTACCAACACCAGGGTGTCACTTTAAAGAAGTAACTTTTCTAACCTAATACTTTGAAGTTATCTTTCTTTTCCAATAGTAAATACAATAGATTGTAAATCTCAGGGTGGATTCAGCCATTAGTGTTTACAGGTTATGACAGGAACATGCTTCAATTTTGGGGCCTATAATTCTGCTTTGGTGAATGCCTGCTCATTTTTTATTATGTCTTTTCAGCTTGTAAACCTACTGTTTGGCTTCGTAGCAGCATCCTGAGCTGAAAATAATTGTCACTTGAAATGTTCGTTGTCAAGCACTCTACTGACTTGGCAGACAGAACAGCAGTGTGTTTCCACAGGAGATGCAAGTTTGGGGAAGACAGAATCCCCTGGTCTCTAAGCTGGCAGATGCTAAAGCATAGCTTTCAAGGAGAGGAATCATACAGTGTTTTGCAAGGAACTGTGAAATGCTCATTCATTCTGGAGCAGTAATAATCTTTGGCTTGGGAGTAGGTTGCAGGTCTTTAGCCTAAAGTCTGAAGCTCTGTGGGTCTCTTAAAAGATCCCACAAATCTCTTACTAATAACCTACATACTCCAGTGCCTCTTTATACTGCTCAGATGGCTACGCTCACCAAACCTTGCCATGAGTAAGTGACTTGGAATGAAGGGCTGGCATAGTTCTCTTCCCATTGAGAAAGAGGATGAAAATGAGACTATGGAGTGTGACAGAGGGAGAACCCAGGAAAAGATGGGGTGCTGCCTCTATGATGACTCACCCTGTCTGTGTTCCTCTGTTGCCCTGGGAAGATTTGGGCCTATTGTACACTTGATGTACTCCTGTGTTTGAGTGAAGCATTAGACTAAAAGACCTCATAGATGTCAGTCCACTCTTCTGTGCACTTGCAGACAATCATGTGATGAGGAAGAGTGATGACATCTCACTCACCTTTGCTAGTAGAAGAATGTATTTGACTCATCCATCGGTCTTCATTATCACAGCATGGACCAGGCTCCATGTGTACATCTACAAATAAAGGCACAGACAGGTTGTAAGTTCAGTCAGCCCATTTTCTGAGCTATCCTGAGGAAGTGTGACCTCTCTGTGGGCCTAATTAACTTGGACACAATTCCATGTTAAATGTAACAACTTGATAAGGCCATTTCGAGAGCTGACTCATCTCTGCCCAGTGTTGAGCAAGAGTGAAATGAAGATACAAGTGTCTGTACTCACCTAGAGAGACAAAAATTGTGCCTTGTGGAATGCTGTTGTGGAAGGTTAGGTGGGAAGAAGTAGTGTCTTTGTCTTTGGCAGGGTCACAACTGTTTATAGAGACATATAGAAGTGGCCGGACTCCCTGAGGACTCTGAAGGTATTCAGCAATTCTAGCACAATTCAGAGTGTCCAGTCAACCCAAAATTTAATTGTTCAGTAAATAAACTTGTCCATATAAGATTGCATAATTCCAACTGAAAGAGAGCAACTTCCTTTACTTAATCTTCATCCATTGACAAATGCTTGTTTTATTTCTTAAATGTTTTTCTCTTTCAGGGAATGTTCACATATAGCAATTGCTAGTCCATCTTAAACGTAAAAACAGCACAGCGTTCTGAAATGTTGGTATGGGGAGACAGTCTTTTTTCATTGCTTTGCTTATTAGAATCAGCCAAATCACAACTTGAAGGATTAGAGGATATTAAGATAGGTAATATTGGGTCAAAATTTGTAGGGACAAATATTGTTATTCCAATTGATTGACCATACCTATACCCTCCAATAATGTGTCTCATTGCATAGTATCCATGAAATATAACAGTGGTTTTATTCTACTTCCTGTCTAACAAGTATGCTCTGGAAAGTGGCAAAGGTTGTTTTGTAACATTATTGGTAAAACTTCCAAGAATCACAATTTTCATAATGAAATCACTAAACAATTTTGAATTCATATGAATAATATGACCTGATGAGTCATAACAAACTAAACTACATAGCTTTTATTTGAACATTTGCAGGTATTAATTCATTGTGATTTTAACATAACATGATTGATTTTTATTTT
Organism: Himantopus leucocephalus; assembly: GCA_003993805.1. Taxonomy (NCBI): domain Eukaryota; kingdom Metazoa; phylum Chordata; class Aves; order Charadriiformes; family Recurvirostridae; genus Himantopus; species Himantopus leucocephalus. The sequence goes on along the minus strand of RSEF01000010.1, from coordinate 20,199,933 downwards.
TTTTTTCAATTTTTTTCTTCTTATTATTTAATTGGTAGTGAGAAAGGAGGGAACCTCGTAATAGTATTTAAGTTGTATGGCAGATAGGGGTTTAAAAAAAGCAGCAACCATTTTTCCCTTAGAGTCTAATTACTCATTGCCTTATTGCTGCTGCAAAATCTGAAGCTCTGCAGTTATCTGCCACCTCTTAAAACAGGTGCCAGAACTAAAACTTATATATACTTATTACTGACCCTGGGGGGTTAAGGGGAAAGAAAAGCAAGTATTGAGAAGGCAGTGAAATTTGTGGCTGCAATATGGATGGGTGATCTTGTTGGATGAGTTGTGCTTATGCAGATTTCAGCCTGTATTCCCTAGGCCATTAGCCAAGTTGAGTTATCTATATGTATGAATTGGGCTCCAGTTTGAAATAAAACAAATTAGAACTTAACATATTGAAAGAAGACTCCACATTGAGTGGGAGAGGTGTATATGAGTGGAAGAAAGGAGTAGCAAAGTAGTAAAAAGTTTGTCTCAGCTGGCTCCTTATTTGTTCAGTGGCAAATAGGCAAAGACAGTGAGAGAAGGCTGTAGCATCATGGTTTTGTGAGCTTACCTTCTTTTTTTCCATCTTGGCTGTGTTGGTAGGAGAATCTTCTATATTGCTTTTTTTTTTCCCTTCACGCTTGTGAAATGGTGGTATTTGCATGCTACTTTTCTTCTCTACCCAAAAATCCACTGCAGAACTAAGTCCAACTCCTGCAGCTCTATTAACTGGCTGCTTTTCCACTAAAGGCAAGAAACTTGGGCAGTAGCCAGTTAGAGGGAGTTTCCTTCGGCCCAAACTGATGTAAGTGAAATAGCTGAAGCTGCTGCATCTTTCACTACAAGCTGCCTTGAGGTTCACACAATTTGTGTAGCCATCAGACACAATGTAAAGCTTCATAGTATTGCATGCTACTGACCTAAAATCACCTGAGCTAATTTGGAGATTTCAGCTGGGATTCCATTGTGGCTTATTAGAACCAAAATTAAATGCCAAACTGTGTTTTTGTCGTTGCTAGTACATTTTGGTTTGGCATTTGATTTGTAAATATTTCATAAACATGTGGCTAGTCGTCCTCATTTTTTTTTTAAATGAATGGAACTGTGTATGTGTGTAAAGCTGAATGCATATATAAGTACTTACAGGACTGAGGAAATCAATCCCAGCATACCTAAAACTTTTTCCTCCCAAAGCAATGAATCCTTGTGCAGATTTGCGTGCAGCCTGTCCCTGGAGATACTGATGCTATTGTTTCACTCTCTGATCATGTTAATTTGGTCTGTTGTCCTTTGGATCTAAACTTGTTTACCTAATTTACTCCTAATGAAATTAGCCCAAATCAATTCTTGTGATAACTTCTCTTGAAAGTACTTATTCTCCATCAGGTCTGTGTAAATAAGATGCTTGAGTCAAAGCCAGCTTATACATGTATTCTTATGCTAATATGAGAAACAGAGTCACTAGAAAACATGTTGCTGTAATATCCAAGTTTTACTGTATTTTCAGCACTTCTTTGTCTGAGATGACCTTATTGTCCTCTAACCAGTCTTGCTAGAATTCTAAGTAAAAACACTAATTTTTGCCACTTTTAAGCACTCAGTTGTTTGAATTATCTGAGAAGGCAAGTTTCAGTACACATCTCCAAAGATATTTTCTGGGATTTACATTCAGAAACCAACAGATTAATGAATCACTTTAATGTAAACTGTGTGTTCTTGCATCATTCTCAGCTTTTCCACAGTGAACTGTATGAAAAGCAAATATATACTGAAAAACAAATGGCAATGCACAAAAGCCTTAAACAGTTTTGGCATACTACTATCACACAAAAAATTCCAAACATAATTCAGACTTTTCTTCTTAAAAGCATTGGTATGAGTTTTTTGACAATTGACTTTTAAATTTGTTTTCATATAGGTATGACCGTCTAGCTACCTTTTGTATACAGTAATTAAAGAATATATAAGAGGAGTGAAAACTAAGCTTCTTTTTCTTGACCATCAGATTTGTAGGTTTTGAGATAGACAAGATGATCACAAAATGGTGATTTGGGTAACACTTGACATATGCTGTAGAATAAATAAGGTATGACTAGTTTGGCAAGTATAAATCCTTCCAAGATTAGAGTTGTCGGTTGTACCCTCAGACTTTGATAGATGTTAGCTTCAATGGAGAGATGGTTGCATACACCCATCAGAAGTTACCCTAGGAGGTCTGCTCTGGTCCCGTGGAGCATTTTGTACAGTCAGTTGATATGGTCATAATTTTTTGTACAGTAGCATTATAAGGGGGAAACTAATCATAGGTGGTTTTATGTGACCATGAAGCTGAGTTAGTCTCTTTGAAAAGTGGTTTTTGCTTTTCAAATGTCTCTAGAGTTTGGGCTAATGCCACTCCTAGGAGAGCAGACAACGGAGACACTGCGTTTCTTCTGGAAAAAACATTACTCTCATAGAATAAGGCACCCTGATTTCTCATGAAAGGATGTGTTTGTTCAATTCAAACAATTGAGTAATGAAATTTGCCAGTTGACTCAAGAGCATTTTTTTGTAGCAGCATGTGTACTGATTCAGAAAGCATCGATTTAGCCCAATACTCTTTATATATGAAAACTGAGAGTACTTGCTACTGGAGGTGATGTGACTTAAAATTACCTCACTTACCTAAATCAGAGCCGTTGAAATGAAAATGGATAATGTAAAATCAGATAGAAAATGTAAAGCTTTGTTCTTTCTTTCCTCCCCTACTGTTTCTGGAAAGCTTAGGGGTATTATGACTCTTAAAGAGTCTGCTTTCTAATGATGAAAAAGCATAGAACAGGCAAGTTGGTGCTACTGCATAGGAATTGTATGTTTAGCAATTGTTCATTTTATTTTTCAGCTTCAGTAAACAAACCAATATTTCTGACACTGAAAAATGTGTCCTTAACGTTGTCTGTTACTATACCTTCTAAGTGTACAAGTTTGTTACAGCTATCTTCTAATTTTTTACATTGGCCTTCTTTGCCCTGGGTGGAAAAAATAGAGCCAGTAATTACATGTATTATAAAGATTAATCAACCATAAAGACTATAATTGAACACACAAGTGTAGTCATTACTTGATTAATTACTTCACTAAAATAATCAGTCTTCTACATATATCAGAATAATATTCAGTGGTGACTGGGAGAGAGTGTGTGGAGACCAGGACTGCCTTCAATTCTTACATCAAGCAGACTTTTCTACCTTTCCTTCCGTTTGGTTGCAGAATCCACTTTTATTCTAATGTTTCACTTGAATGAACTTGCTTTCTTTCCCAGCAGAATTCTGTCATCCTAACTTTATCCTTAAGAATAAATACTAAAACCTCTTATGTGAACTTTTACATTGCATATGTTAGCTTGTGACCTAATAAGCGTATGTGGAAACATCCTTTCTAAGGAAGTATGTAGAAAATAATGTCACCCGTGGTGTCACCCGTGGGGTTTAGACCGAAGTTCATAACCAAAATTGTTATTGTTATAGATTGAAAGCGCTATTCAGTGAGAGATTATTGTACTCAGAAATTTTTGTTCCTAAATACTTTTCCTAAAACTAAAATTTGGCAATTCATATTGTAGTGCAGAAATTCATCCATTGCTTCATCTAGAGCTCTGTACTGGATCTTAAGTTCATGAACATGTGTCTTCCTATAATTTGTACAGGAAAATTAGAGCAATTCTGCATATTTACTAACAAGTTCAAGAAATAAATAACTCAGATGATTTTGAATCTAAGAAGTTGTATGCAAAGTCTTGATGCTTTAGATTGGGAGATGTATTCTGATATCGATTGCCGTAATATTTTTACAGAAGGACGATGAATTCATTTCACAGTCATTAACTACAGTACAGTGGCCAATTAATAGTGTTAACTAAGCAAGCTGAAATAGATACTGTATGGTTCAGTATTTGAGCCATGGTCATAACCCAAGTGAGCATTAAAACTGAAAGATGTTGCCCTTGATGGTTGCTGCTTAACCCTGAGATTTCACACCAGTTCTTCTGACATTTTAGAGGCCACAGGAATTGACTTAGTTTGCATTTATATTTGAGTACTATGGAGGAAAATGGCCTCTGCAGGTGGACATTGTAATGTAAGCCTCATTTGTGTGTATTTGGAACTCTAGTAAATGATGAATCTATGTCTTTAACAGCATGGGCTTCCTGACATACTGAATATAAGTCTTCCATGCATCTATCTAAAATGCCCAGTTCAGTGAATGCCTTGGTTAGTCATTACATATAATAGCATACTATACAATATCTAATTTTCAATTGCTCCCAATTATGTTATTTCTTAAATAAAATATTTTGGAACTAACAAAACATGATTTTTTCCTTGAGATGGGTGTAATTATCAAGTTCAGCTTCCTATGACAAATCTATTTTTTTGAGTTACTTAAGCACTAAAAACTGCTGACTTTTTTAAGCATTATTGATTAGTACAGAAAATTTACACACTGCTGTAAATTGATTTAGTGCTTCAAAAAGCCTGGAGAAATATGTAGGAAAGGTGTGTATCTTTATGTTTTCCTCAATTTTTCTTCTTATTATTAGGGTTATTAATAAATAGTTTATCCAGAGAGGAGTGAAGAAGTTTCTCAGCTCAGCTAACTATTATTGCTCAGTCCTGAGAGACAACTGTGCTAACTCTGATAGCAGAAGCTGTTCACCTCTAGTGGTGTGAAATTCAGCATAAACAAAATTACCCTTCCAAGACACATCCCCAGATGAAAACTGAGGATGCTCAAACTGCAGGAGAATGTGATGCAAACTCTTCAGAGGCTGGGGCTTTCTGTGGTCCTGTGACAAACCTAAAGAATTTGCTGAGGAGGATTTTATCTTGAGTAAGTGTTTACCCTTGTTTCCTGAAAATGCTGATTTAGCCTAATATGATGATGCGGGAAGCATCCAGAAACTTGAATAGTGTGCCACAGAGCATTCCTAATGTATTCCTTATGGAGCATCTGATCTCTGTTGTCAGTAGGTTGCTGACAACCTTGTGAGAGAAGGTTAATAGGATTCTATGTAGGAATGTTCTACATTTATAATGGGGAAGGTCATATTAACTTCTGTGTCTGCGTATATGTGTTGTAAGCATCTGCTTGGTGATCTGATCTGCTTCTCCCAGAGAAACAGGTCTACCATTTCTGTCAGAACTCTGTCACTGCCAAACTGTGTCCGTCACTCCTTATTTATTGTGGAAAAAAGGACAGACAGAAGGCAGAGGAATGAACTATCATTTTTTTCATGGGGAGGGTAGATTGAAAGAACAACTTCAGTTTTCTTCGTCTTGTGCAAGACACTTCTGTGCTTTCTGGTAGTGTGCTACTTAGTAGTTTGACTCTGGTGGAGCCATGTTGTCATGAAGTGAGGGCCAGGAGTCCCTCATGAGGTATTGATAAAAGTTGGAATAGCCCTATGGTGCTACTATACAGAGATCTCACTGGGATTCACCACATTTGAGGCAAACCTTATCTGCAGTAATTTCGTTGGAAATAACAGCACTTTGGAGGCAGGGAGGTTAGTGATGGACAGAGTGAGGAAGTTTGCCTTCATGTAACTAACTAACACACTGTTAGTTACTTATCTAGACTCTAAAATCTTTTCTTTTTGGTTTGGATCACCTGTACTGGCAGCTTTGTCATTGAGGTAAAAGTGATTAGATGAACCAAGCAAAACCAATCTCAAGGATTATGTTTCCAGAACAAAATAAGGACAGGGGAAGCCATTATAGTTGACAAAAGACCTAAATCACTGAATGGGCAAAATTTTGACCTATTCATTTGTTTCTAGACCCGTATTCTGGTCTTTGATACATTAAGATTATACCCATTATGGCACAGTTGCAGAATGTTTTCCTTTAAGTTGATGTAAAAGAAGTCTGACTATGGTCACTAAAGGAAGCACCTCAGAAGTGTATTTTTGGGGCAACAAATGTGTATTGCCACAGCCCTGCTTACACTTCGCAATAGAAAACAAAGACTGCATTCTGCAGGGCTGCCAGTCTGCCACTTCTCATGAGCAATGAAGCCACTTAGAAGAATAAGCAGTGAATAGGGGACAGCATGCTATTTGTCACTTGTGCTGCTTGGTACTTGTGTATTATCACTTTTGCAAGCCATATAGAAATAGATGATTAATAACTTTGTGCAAGTAGAACCTTTTATGAGTGTGCCAGAATATGGCCTTGAGTGCTAAAATTCAGTATGTTATTGAAACACTGGTCCCCAAAAGGCGAAGATCCCTGTGGATATTTTCATTACCTTAAATATAATAGGTTGCCATTGAATGTAAATTATGTTCACTACTGTTTTTATCCCATCAGAATTCTTTATATACTTAAAATATGAAGAAATGTAGAAATTCAGCACTAGTACTTAAGTAAAAATCTGTTCAGGGATTTAGAGCTCTAGAAATATTATGATGTATTCATTCTCATTAAATCATAAGTTGACTTTCTTGTCTTTGTACAAAAAGTGGAGGTGGAGGTGAAAATCTGGCAGTAGTTTGAGCTACACTGAAAAGCAAAGGAAGTAATCAGGTGCACCTGTGTTAATTTTGTTTGCACAATGCATACTCTATAGGTCTCTAAATTTGGATGAGATGCGTGGAGGTGTACATTATTTTAGTGTCCTAAAGACTGAGAAATAGCCAGAACTGAAGGTTATTTTCAGATAATATTGCAGATGGGTTTTTTGTAGTACAATAACCCAATAATGCCATCAGGTCTTTTGTGAAAGTTCAAGGCAAGCTACTCTTGTATGGGACAATAACAGCTACTCATAAGTATTCTTTTTTGTGAATATAACAGCATGTTCTGATTTTATGAAATAATTACATTAATTATAAAATGGCATCAATAAATTTTAAAATAAAATTTTTAAATCCTGTTGAATCCTACTGAAATTGCTTTCACAGTAGGCCTCAGAGTGTAGTACGAAGATGGATTTTTTAATGTGTACAGGAAAAAACTTTAAAGCCAAGGATCCCTACAGAGAATGTCATCTCAACAGTTTGCTTTATTTATTAATTTATTTTTGAAGATACTCCAACAGGCAAATTGCAAGTACTATACAATTATTGCTCAGGAGAGGAGACTTACAAACTTGTATGATGCAGTTATGAAGTCTGAATCCATTTCCTGTAAATTGGTAACGATAGATTGACTTCATTAGTTGAATTCATATTCCCCACATAAATGAAACATCTACTTTGTGTTTAACAGATAGCTATAATAATAATTACTGGCATGTTATTTATAGGCAGTCATTGGATTATGATGGCAGAAATATGAAGATGGAATATGAGTCGTGAAGAAAACAGATATGTTGTAATGTATTCTCTTTCCCTAGACCTGTGAACAGTTTTATCCATCTTGATAAAAATTTCTTCTGCTTGTATTTGTGTGTTCAGTTTTGCTTGTGCAAAGCATATGTAATGTGTTGTAAAATAAGAATCATAAAAAGGGGGAAAAAAAGATTTTAAAGGACCTTTTGATACTATCTGGTCCAACTACATGGTTAAAACAGGGCCGGCTTTAAAGTTACATTAGTTTGCTCAGGGCTTTGTCATCTTTTTGTCTTCAAGAGAAGTCTCGAATAGCTCCAAGAACTGTAATAGGTTCACTTGCTTTGTACATATAAATAATTAAAGTGATCAGGGAAGAGTCTTATTTTATGTGAACATCAATAAAAGCTTAATCTTCCACTTTTCATCAGCATGAGTCATTTAGGTTGTCTGCTGTACACAAATCTTTCTGTACAAAGATTTCCACCTCTCGTTTTAAGATTGAGTAGTTAGGAGAATAATGACAAATTTACAAGGAGAGTGTCATGCTTAGTGGTTGAACACAGCACTTTCATCTTCAGGTAGGCGATAGATTTTATAAATGCAATTCTGAAGCCAGTCCAGAAAGCAGTTGCATATGTGCTACCTAGTCCAATCTTTTCAAGCATGGTGGAAGTGTTTCTTCTCCCCCAAGCTATAGCAAGCTACAACCAGAAGCAAGACAATCTTGTGATTGTGACTAGGGAAAAAAAGTTGTTTGCAGATACAGTTAAATCACGGAAAAGACTGTTCTCCTTTGAAAATTTGGGGGAACTAGACATCATTCAACAATTTCTGGAAAATTAAATTCCCAATCAACTAGAACAGTTTTGCTAGTCTTCTACTTTGGAGATGCTGGTGGGAATGTGATCTTAAATTTTGCTTTGATGAACAAAAGCAATGAGTTTGAATTCCTCAGTCCAGTCTCTAGTGGCCTGTTGTATCTGGTGCCAAACAATGAGATACTTTCAATTGTGCTTGGCAGTCTATTTAGGAAAAAATGGGAGGTGCAATAACAAGGAGTATGGTAAATGAAAACTGTGCTCTCCAAGCTATACGTGCGTGCTGAGAAAATCCCGGCTCACTGTATGATCAGTCTTGGTTGATGTTATTGATAGAGACACGCTCTTATTCTCTTTTAAGAAGCAGAGTATTGCATCAGCTGGCTGTTCATGGAACATGCCAAGTGAAATTTTAGTCTTGGAAACTGCAGCTGTTCATCGTGTCTCTGTGTATAATGGATAAGATTTTTCCAAAATCTTTTGTGATCCTATTGTTTTCCAGTGGTTTGTGTGCACTTAAATCATACAGTTGCTTACGGTTTTGCTTATGTTTATGCTTAGTTTTTAGGTTACTTAAAATACAATGTTGGATCTAAAGTTAATGTTTTCAAATGGGGCACTCTGCTGAAGTTGATATGTGTCATGTAAGCAGCACATAGGGACTTGCCCAGATGAGTAGGCACAACTTGTGTGATGGATGCTTAAACTTATTAAGGATGGAAATGTATCCTGAAGCTCTCAATATTTACATCTTGCTTTCTGATTTATTCTTGTAGCTTCTAGACAAGATTTTAAAATAACATAAAATCTATGAATGAGGAAAGCGAAGAAATAAATGATAATAAGTTTCAGCTGTAAGAAATGTCAGCTTGTATTGACTATACAGTGGCAGCACATTAAAACACCAGATTTGTATGTTATAGTTAGGTAGTTTCTTGCATTTCTTTATGGAGGAAGCTTTTTATCCCATTCTCTTTCAATACCAGTAATCAGTAATGGTTTGCAAAACTAACTGAAGTTTGTTTTTTTTTTTTAGCTTTATTTGGATGACCTTACTCTCATGCTGAACTGTAGTCATGAAAGACTGCTAGATATTTTGAAAATAGGAAAAGTTCCGGGGAATTGTGTCATGTGTGACCTTTCTGGGCATTTAAAAAGTGTAATATTTATTACACCAGAGTATTAGTCATGGTTCAGAACTCTAGAGTTAGGTATAAATCTGTGAAGTTGAAAAGAAACAAACTGGGAACATTAATATTTTTGACCTATGTTCTGATCAGTAAGCATATCATCCATAATATGGTAAGTAAGTACTCTGTATATGTTAAAGCAAAAGTTCTAACAAAGGGTTTTAACTAAAGCACGTATGTGCTGTATAAAGAAAGAGCAAGAAAAGAGGATAATAAAAAGGGTAAGAACAAATAAACCATGAATGAGTGGGTTTAGAAAGCTGAGGTGATAGTGGAGGGTTTCTCTAGTGAGATGAAGAAAGTTATAGGAGAAGAATGGGAAAAGGAGGGCAACTGGGAACCAAAGAACTTGTATTTTGTCAGTACTTTTCTTGCTAGAAGTAAACATACTTCTGTATAGAAAACCGAAGTGCCTGAAAACTATACTGAAATTTTGGAGATTAAGTTCAGATTTGAAAATCGTGTTCTATAGCTAGACAAGTAGAAAGACTAGCATATAGCAAATTTCATGGAGCAAATCAGTCTGGTTTCAGGATTTTCATTGGAAACATTTAGTGGAAGAGCAAGAACAGTAGAAGGACATGATCGTGGTGAGTTTAGGACTAGAAACAGGATAAGTTGGCCTTGTGGAAGGAGAAGGTGGACAAAAGTGGCAGGAGGAAAGGAGCTATGAGCCAAATGTGGAAAATTAATGGAAGATGGAGAGAAGCAAAAGCTGTATCAGTAGAAGTTAAGGGAAGGTACGATGGGAAATGTTATATATATGTACTATGAGGTACTATAACGTTACATGCTATGAATACTCATTTATCATTCTTTACTATAATGAGAGCATGCAGGCTGTGTAGAAAGAAATCATGTCATTCCTATGTAGCAGCAGCCCAGGAAATGCAAAAAACCCCTTTCCTGTGCTGTAGTTTTTGTGTTACCAGCAGTTTAACAACACCAAAAAAAAGTTTGCTGATTTGTTTCCATTGATTGTGCATGTTTCACTCCACAAATGCAATAGGAAGAAATGCCTGAGAACAAACAGAGTCCTCTCCACTCATGGCCAAATATGAAAATCATAGAAAAGTTGAGTTACTGGCAGAGATGCACAGACTTATTGGACAAGGTAATAGCTGGAGAGAGAGAGCTCTCATCAGGCAGAATAGGGATGAGGAAAGTTGCACATGATAAAGACTGGGTCATGTAACCTTTCAGTGACTGGAATGACAAAACAGTCACAAGCTCTATCCCTAACCCTTCACTTCCATTACTGTATTCTTCTGTTTTTCCCATTTGTCAAAACCAGCTCCTGAATGTCAGATACTACTTTTTTTTTAACTTCCAAACTCACGTTGTTTAAAAACATGTTTGAAGATGCATCAAACAGCTCCACCAAGACAAAAAGTATGTGCTGTAATTGCATGAGCCTAAAGCTTTTTTTTCCCAGGGACAAAAAATACTCTTAAATTTTGCATTATTTAGTCTATGTTGTACTGAGATTCATGTCAGCCTTTTTAAGGTATTTTTCACGGGAAGGAAAATTGTTACCTGGACAGGATTAAAAGCTGCATTGTTGAGGTATTGATAAATAAGGGAAGTACAAGCAGAATTTTTTTGAGTTACTTCAGTGAAATTAGTTTCTTAACTAGCTAGTGATACACCATACTGTGACAGAATAAAGAAAAAACTTGCTTTGGTCAGCTACTTTCTTTTCCATGCCATCTTTGTGCCTTGTTTTTTTTCCCACCCTTGCAGCACCATACATACAATCCAAGACAACACAGCTCTGATGTTGTGTTGGAATTCCCAGCATGCCTTTGCTCATTGAAACATTCCTGAAAATAAGGAAACTGAAAAATTACTCATGTAAGTATGTCCTCCTACAAATTACTTCAGTACTGTTACCTTTTTTATGATGAACACTTACTAAAACTTGGAGTACTGAATGATTGTTTTGCGGATTCAAAAATCTGATAAATCAAGTATTGGGTAATTGCTGTCTTATTTGCATCTTTTTTTTCTTGTATTTAAGGTCCGTAGCAGCCTGTTTTCTTACACAGCCTAAAATCAATGAGATAGATATCCTAGAAGCAGTCTTGTGTTTTCTTCTCAAGTTATTTACTGCCTCTCTTGGTTTTTTAGGACCAAGTATGACTGTAGCCACTGTCTGTTCCTTGGCCTAAATACATTTTAGCTTTTCCTTTGTTGCAGTTGAAATGAAGGTGCTACTGGCTTTTATTGGCAACTGATGATCATCTTGGAATCAAAGACTAACCTGCTCACAGTCAGTGTTCTCTATAATCCAAATTTTATTACATCATCTTCCATAGTAATAAGTGGATCACCACATTGGAAGTGCATGGTGAAGAGTGTGAGGAATAAACTGAGGGGCATGCTAAACAGGTGTGTATTTTTCATCTTCAGCTGCCGGTGAAATCAGTATGGTTTGACTGGGCAGAAATCACAGGACCTTCATGTTTATGGTCTTTTTGCACAGAATTTAATGAATTTCAGACTTAAGTGATACTAAAATTCTGCCAGGAAACTACTTTGGATTCCAGCATGTTAAATACTTTAGAGAGAAGTCTTTCTTTTTTAAATGTTTAATTCCTAATTTGAATAAAGGATGTTTGGCATGACTCTTTCCTCGGTGCAGCCATTTAAGGAATAAAATGAAAAGACAATATGTTTCAGTCACTTCAAGGTACTCTCTTGAAAATCTGTGTACATCTCCAAAGTTGCAAGCTCCAGTAAATTATAATATGTGATTAATATATAGTAAAGGATATAATAAATATGTACTAATTCTCTTACTTCCCAGGGACATCAGAGCTCTATTATGAGTGGAAATATATGTATCTTTTTCTGGTGCTATGCAAACTTTTTAAATTTCATTTTCCGTTTTAGTAACTGCTATTTTAAAAGGCTATCTGGGGTCTGGTTTAGTTTTTTTTTTTGTTTGTTTGTTTTATGTTCCCGCATAAGTTTTATGACACCCTTTATGAAGAGTCAGAACTTGGGCAGAGATTCCAGTATGTTCCTATTAATGCCTACATAATTTCAATTGATTTTACATTGAAGAAAATCTGGGTATGGGAAGATTTTGCCCATGACCAAAAAATCCTGAAACAAGTTAACAGGAGGCAATTCCCAGGGGGCTCAGATAAGGAAAGCCTATTCACTTACTGTTGAAACAGAGACGATATAATAGTTTCCAACTGAGAAACACATGAAAAGCACACTAATGAAAGCTGGGAGGGGGAGGGAGGAAGAAGTCATTTTTGGTGTTTCTTTTTTTGCAGTCTTCAACCAGAACAAGGAATTTCTCCTCAGTTGTTCACATGGAATAAAGACCTACTGATTAGTCTTATTTGTGGCTAATGATGCCACAAAATCTTATCAAAGCATAAAGGATATACCAAATTTTATGCTGAAGAAAATATCAGCTACATGTGTCATGGTGTCTTTATTTTCCCATTCAGCAGCAATGTTTAAAATACAAGGAACTACAGGAACTTCCACATGCTCCATGCAAAAGTGGATTAAAATATTTGCTTCATAGAAGTAAACTCTTAAAGCCTGTCTTTTGCTCATCAGAATGAATACTCAAAGACAAAAAACTTATCAGTGATCATTTAATCTCAAGGACTGGTTCTACTGGCCTAGTTCTGCAAGAGCAACTGATGGAAAGACACATTATTTTTAGAAGTGCTTCATTAATATAGAAACACCCAGCATTGCGTTCTGCATTTCTAATTTCCAAAATGCTATTAAAAATAGCACTTTGGAGTGACAGTCCTTAGGAAATCTAAAAATAAACAGCCACCTGTGCTCAAAATGCTAGTAATTCTACTTGTAAATCACTTAGATTACTTATTATTTGCAGATATGATTTTTTTTCCTGGCACTTATGTACTACACAAATCAACCTGGTATATACAAATCAGAAGTTATTCAATTAACATAAAAATATCGGATGTCACATGAAATGTCATTTAATGTCAGGCCTGGAATGAGCAAATAAATTGCCTCATCAGTTTAATTAACAAAAACAGGTAACCAAGTCAAATTAATGTACTTCAAATGATATTAGAGCCATTTTGAATGGGATTGCACTGCTGAATTTTAATTGGAAAGTCACTTTACAGGACAAGGAAAAACATTATTTTACTTCAATGTGGAATACTGGACAGACAGGCCATAAAATCTTGATCGTCTTAGAGAGAATAGGATAAGCTTTGGAGTCATAGAGTCTATAAACTGATATCTGATGATTAGATTTATAATTCAGAAATAGTTAAATTTAAAAAAAAGTAGATCTAGATACTTAAGAGTTCTCTATGATTTTGACTTTTCTAATTATTATTATTAATGGCAAAAGACTGGGCTCCACTGTGCTAAGCATTTTACGGAGAGAGGAGAGAGCTTTTGAAGAGCTCAGACTAATGGTGCTGAAGAAAAATAATATTGTTCCTCATTGTGAAGCCAGCTGAAGCACAGAGAACTCAAGTGACTTGGCTGGTTAACAGAAGTTTAGGAGATATGTGGCAGACCTAGGTCTATATGCTACATCTTAATCTCAGTAACTTAACCTCATAATGATTTTTCTGCTTTTCATTTTCCATTTGCTCTTCATGTTAGTAACAACGAATAAGTTCATGTTGTTAGAGGGCTTTAGTTAGAATAGTCTGGTGGTTACTTTTTCTGAACACTTTTCTTTGAGTGATGGGCAAATAGGAAGCAAAATGGTAAAGTGGAAGGCTCACAAAACACTAGAGTGATTTTGGGAGAAATGCACAGACATTGTTATCAGCCACAGAAAGACCAGCAGAAACAGAGACTAAAGTTCCTCATAGAAACAGAAAGCGTTCTCCCTTAGTAAATATAGAAGGTACTTGATACAGAGAATGAAGTGAATTTATATATAATTTTACATTATTTCTATTAATCTGCCTGAATAAGCTAAACAGGAAGGAATCACTGCAGGGCACCCTACATACTTAAAAAGCAGAAAAAAGTTATCCAAAATTTTCCAGGTAAATAGTGCTGTCTGCCAGCATCCCAGATGGTATTTTTAATGCATGTTCAGTTGACTAACCTCACTGTATCATTGAAATTCTGCAAAGAAGTAGCTCAAATGCTTGAAGCTTAATACAGTTACTTTCTTTCTTGTTTGAAGTGAGTTCAGTATTCCCTTTACTTGTTTATAAGATTGACTGTTGTCTCTGAGAAATGGAAGTATGTTTTCAAGCATTTCATGTGAACAGTTAACATTTAACATCTCTATTAGAAGAGAAAAAATCTTAATCTCTTGAGGTGTTATTCCTAGTTCCACTACTACTGTAGTTATTACTAAAACAAATTACTTTCTGCTAAAAAGTAGTTTGGACAATCAAATTAACATATATGTCTATACATTTACACAACTTAATCAACAGAAGGGTGCAACAGCAGAAGAGGAGAGATCCATGCGCTATTATGGCAAACAAAGAGTCTCTCTCCGTTACCTGGTGTCCTGGAATACTATTAAAAATCAAGTTGGAATGGATGGTATAGCACTCCTCAATAGGCAGCACTTCCATGTGAGATTTCTTCCGTCACCGCAGAGTACATAAATACCTTTGCTTAAACCTTCATTGAAAGAACAAATATTCTAATTGCCAGCAAAAAACTTTCTAGAAATTCAACTGCATCTTCAGAATCTTTCCATAAATCATTGTAGGTGTGGTGGTGTAATGTTATTGGTAGCAGCCAATGACGAATGAATTCACTTAAGGCTTATACAAGCTTTCAGTAACCAGGATATACAATATATTGCTTGGGTTTAGTAGTTAGATACATTCTAGATGTTTCTAGCTGGTAGCATAGTAGCAGTGCTTCAGAATCAGTGTTTGAAATATTGTCTACTAATACAAAAACCTAGATTTTTTTCCTAAAAGAAACTTTCAAACAAATGTGTGTTGACTATATATCATAATGGTACTCTCTGACTTTCTAACTCAAATAAACAGATTGTAAGAAAGTGACTTAAAGGCACTTTACTTTGACTCAACTCAAATAATTTAACTATCTTAATTTGTTTACTGTTAGTATGACTTTCTCGTATAGACCAAGCCTAAGCACCTTTTCTAATTATGGAAACTCTAATCTTTAATTGAACCAGAACAATGTAATAACTGTCCATCCATGTCTAGATTTGTATTTTAAATGTGTATAAAGAAATTGATATGTTTGTCTTTTTTCTACCCCAGTGACAGCAAAATTTTCAGAAAGTTTAAAGGTGACCAGGGGATAGTCTCCCATTACATTATTTGAGAGAGAGATATATATCTCAAAACCCAATAACGTTGACAAGAGCCTTCAAAGCATTGCACTTTTCCCCCATTCATATTGGAACTGCTTTATTTGATTTTTAGCCCTGCTTCTGTTTGATAATATATAAGTAGTATAGAACTAATTAAAGCTTTGATATTGTTATATATTTTAGTCACAATTTGTGGCCTTTTGGCATATGTCAGAATTAACAGAAGATCTCACTATACGCTATCATTCTCTGAATTAATTTTTTGTTTGAAAAAGAACAACTTTGGCAGGGTTGTTAAGCAGAGGAAAAATAGATGAGTTGGATGAAAATATAAACATATGTTGCTGTAAATGCACAGCCAATGGTATTTAAATCCTATTTAAATTCGATTAAGGCAAAATTTCCCATAAGAGTAAAGAAGGAGAAAGAAGCAAGCAGAATGGGCTAACACAAAAATGTCAGATAAAGTTCTTTATAGTTTCTGTTTACAGTGGCATGTGATTGCCTTCTGCACTGTGTGGTGTTGGCTACATAATTATGCTGCATGAATAGTGAGCTCTAATTGCAGCAGATGAAGTTGATTATTTATGCGCCTCTGTGCTGAAGACATTTGATTTGTACATCCCTACAGCAGAGAGGTGCGTACAAATCAAACAGCTTTGTAAAGATGTCATGGAACACTCCTCAATTGGTTCAGCAGAGAAATATTTCCAATGCATTTAATGCTAGTGATAATGGAACAGTACCTCCTCACTATTTCTGTAAGTTTATTGTGGGACTCCCTCCCTATTAGACTTTTACTCATCTTGGTTTTATTCCATGAGTCACATAGGAGATAAAAATAGAACAGTCTAGACAGTTCAAGGAAGGTAATTGATACAATCAGAGTTTCCCTGCTGAAATACTGTTTGACACGAACGTGCCAAAATCAGGAAAAATGGCCTTGGAAGCTGGCTAAAGCTAGGAAACCTGTGCTAATAGAGATGATAAAATTTTCATGAACACATGACATGAAATGTGCAGATTTCAGTCTGTCTGCAACTACTTACATAAGGGTCACCGTATGTTGCAGTTCAGTGGATGAAAAATGCATGGAAGACAGGTAGGATGGGACAAATATTACAAGATGTCATAAACCATATTCACCGAGAGCAGCAGAAAGAAAAAAAAATTAAAATCCAGAAGATAGGAAATCTAAGATTTGAAAGGTTGAAGGTTTTTGCTTTGAAAAAAATTCTTAGATGAGAGATTGTTTCTATCAACAGTTGCGCAGAACATTTTTTGTAATTTTCCAAAAGTCTTGTTTCTTCGATTATGTTTTTCTAGCACAAACTGTACTTCAGGTTAGTCTCTTTAATAGTGCTTGGCTTATAATGGAAGAATGATACACACTTTCATAAACTGCTGTATTACAGGTAGGAAGACTTTTGAGTATGCTGCTTTTCATAGAAAAAAATCCTTTTTTGGGCCCTTTCTGTGATAATCCTGGTGTCATTGGAAGAATATTTTTAATTCAGTTGGGTTTCTAGCCCTTTACATTCAAAGTTACTTGCAAAGAACCAGATCGCTAACTGTGATCCATTACTCCTAGTATGCCTTTTTTTCAAAATATTAAAATGTAGGTTATTGTTTTCCTGCTGTAGATACATTCTTATAACTGTTTTCAAGTTTTAACTTATGAGAACTTAACAAAAATGGATTCCAACTCACATGCGCATATACACAGCTATATGTTGCAGAGATTAAAATGCACTTGCAAGTAAGATATAAGAAGGCTGTAAACATGCTGCACTAAAGTAATTGTCTGGTTGCATATGCCTCACATGAATACCATTAAAGGACGCTTTATAAATTTTAATATCCTTTTTTCTAATTCATTAGGAAAAGGCTAGGTCAGAGTTGCTTTTGGCTTGCAGTACGAACGCTTGGATAACAGTTATTAAGTATACAACCACAGAGGCAGAGTTGTAAAGCAAGGTGCACTTACCTACCTAGTTCTTGTTTTATGTATGATATGTTTGAATATACCTCTGCAGAAGCTATTTAAGGGAGACAAATGCATTTAAGCAAGGTAATTCCCTTACTTAAATAAAACCGGATGAAATAAAGATACTGTTTACTAGCTAGAGCATGCAAGTCAGGGAATTGGCTATTACTGTATCTGCATTTCTGAATAATTGCATATATTCTGTTTGAAATTAATTTTTA
The DNA here is from genome assembly GCA_003993805.1 of Himantopus leucocephalus. NCBI lineage: Eukaryota > Metazoa > Chordata > Aves > Charadriiformes > Recurvirostridae > Himantopus > Himantopus leucocephalus. The sequence goes on along the minus strand of RSEF01000010.1, from coordinate 20,182,086 downwards.
GTACAAATAGCTGGATTTTTTACCTGCCAAAGTCATTGCTGCACCTCTAAGTGGTTACTTAAATAAGATGCTTTGTTTACGGGAGCTTGTCTGTGGTTGTGGCATCACATTATCCGATTTTTCTTACATACTCAGGGTATAATTCTTTCTACCTTTACATAGTTTAAAAAAAGAAAAAGTATACCTATTTGTACTGAAACAGTTTCATCATGGACTGTCTGAAGTTTGGGATTTTCATGTCACCAGATAACTTGACTTATGTTAAAAGTATCTAGAGGTCTAGAAAAACTCTTCATCGTTTAGTCTTAGCTAGCTGAGATACGGACTCTTGTTTCTTATTGTGACAACCCAAATTAGCTTAAATGAAAGAGACTTGATAGCATAGGATAGCTTGGGTAAGAAGGGGCCTCAGGAGGCATCTAGTCCAACCTCCTGCTTAAAGAAGGGGCTGGTCTGAGCTCAGACACGGTTGCTTGGGGCTTTAGCCACATGGGTCTGGAAGACTTCAAAGGACGGATCCTGCACAAACTCTGAGCAAGCTATTCCCACACTTGTCTGTTCTCATGGTGAAAATAGTCTCTTACCTATTCTGAGCCTCTCTTCTTTCAACTAATGCCTCTCATGCCCTGCCCTGCCCTGCCACACTGTGAAGAACCTGGCCCTGTCTCAATAGTCTCCCAGCTGGAGCCGCCTCCGCGTCAGGCTGAACCAGCTCTGGTCCCTCAGCCTCTTCTCACAGGGTAAGTGCTCCAGCCTTGACCACCCTGAGGTCCATTTTCTGAACTTGGTTCAGTTTGTTGATATCTTTCCTGTGTTGGGAGGTCCCAACATTAGACCACCATGTGGTCTGATCTATATGTCATCGAATGAGTAGGCAATAGTCACTTAAGTCAATATTGTGTTAGCACAGCCCAGGGTGCTGCGGTTGGGCATCGTTGCTGGGGAATGCTGCTGGCTCATGCTCAGGGGTTGTGAGCTGCCTGCCTGGGGCTCCCAGGGTCTTTCTGGCACAGCTAATCCCCAGCCTGTGTTGTTGCAAGGACCCTATATTCTAGGGGCGTGAAGTGGGGGGTGGAGAAAAGTTGGTTGGCTCTCCACAGCCACTCCATGTGTTTACCAGGTGTCATAAAAACAAAAAGTGGAAGTTGTGAGATGACAAGGAAAATGTTTTGACTGGTATTTATTGATGGCATGTTGGAGAAGGGCATGAGAAGCTTGAATACCTGAATAGTAATGGGTGTTTGAGATAAATAGCGTTACCTGTGCCACATTATAACATGCAGTTGTCTGCTTTGGAACAATGATGACATTACTGCTTTTCTCCTTTTGTACATGGTCCAGGGAACATAAAAGTATTAGCAAAATCAGTGACACGGTTGCCTAGATCTAGTGGAGGGTCTGAATACTGTACTGTATTAGTAGAGTGCTTCCAAAGATGCTTTAAGCATCTTTTGTAACCAGACAATCTTTCTAGGCATGTTTCCTTGTAACTGTAGGCATTAGCATTTCTAAATGCTCTTTCAAAAACAATAAAAATTATTGTCTCCTTTCTTAGCCTACTTACTGAGCCAAGTACATGATACTTTGTGAATCAGTAGGTGAAATTCCTTTTCTCCCCCACTAGATACAAATTTCCTGTTGGTTCTCGTGTTGCCTCGTATTTTTATCTCTCTTTATTTTCAAAATGGTGATTGATCGGCCTACAGCTTTTAATATTCAAAGCTGCATGACTTTTTCTCATTATACAATCAGTAAAATTAATGAATGACATCTCTGCACCACCAGGAGCCCTAGCTGAATAGCAAAGGGACTATACAAACAGGTTATTTGTGGGTCACTGTCAGGATGGATTTAATTTTATTGCACAGAATATTTCTTCTAGTATAGAAAAATGTTTAGTGTATATTCTTGTGTTAATGAAAACTGTTAAATTTATACTACTTCATATTTGGCATCACTTCAAAACGTCACTGCTGCACTTTGTTAATTTACTTTTGAATTCGTTTCAGTGTATAACAAGAAGGGAGAAATTAGGGAAACTTGAAATCTTGAAGAGTGAAACTGATGGCTGTTAGAAACAGCAGATCAGTTTGGATTAGGCTATGGATTCAGGATATTCAGAAATAACTTCGTCTGTATCCTGTGGGATTTGCAGGAAGCCTTAAATCGAGATACACAGTTCCCAGTTTCATCCCTCTTTAGTTGAATACAGAACTGATTCCCAGATGGATGGAAGTGATAATTTTCCTTAGCATGTCTCTGTAGCAGCCTCAAATTAAGGTCCACAGTGAAAAATGAATGTGAATGGTGCTTGCATGTTCACATATACAGTTCAAAATGTGTGACCCTAGACGCATACAGTATAAATTCTGTATTGAGCACAACTGAAATTAACCTTATGGAGTAGCATCATTATTTTGCTTTCTGCCATATGACAGAAGGTAACACTCTGTTCCCATGTGTTGGAGCCATTACTCACCACAGATGTACATAGATGAAGGGTGATGTGATATAAGGTGCCAACTCCAGATGGAATCCAAATTGATCATCAGATTTATCAGAGCCTGCATGGTGTCCATTGAGTTTGCTACTCTGACTGTGGTTAGATTAACATAGTTTCTGATGGTAACAATGGTGTAATGGTAACATCAGAAATGTGGTCTAAGAGGTAGGGAAGTACTATTCAGGTTACCTTGGGAATATTTTGGTATAATAAAAGGCAGCCTGTAGAGGTGAAGAGGAGATACTTCTTCGGATAGTCTGGGAAGAAAACAGAAATCTCAAGGAACTGCTGAGAAATCACTATGCTTGCAGTGCTCTGTGTGGGAGTTAGCTGATTAAAAACAAGAGAACTTAACTATCCTTGGATCTCTGCCATACCCCAAAGGAAAAACTAACAAAATCACAAAGTGGATCTTTTTTATGGGATGAGAATCTACTTCCTCTCCACAGAAGCAGATGTCCGTGCTGGTGAAACAAGAATGTGAACAACTATGTGAAACTCTAAACAAAATGAATTGCTTCTAGGAGATTTAAGTTTATTTATACTGGAAGAGATTACATTGAAAGTTCATTTCATGGGAGGGCCATGTGGAGCTGTTGGATGCCATAGCAGTGTATGCGTGATTTTATGGAGTGGGGATGACTAGAAGAGATAGGAAATAAAGAGATAATTATACAAAAAGTGAAAGGAATAATATTCCTATAGTAATGTACTTTGTGGTCAGTGAAACAAGTTTTTAAATTTAGTTATGACTGAGAACGAAACACAAGCAGATATTTGAGTACTAGTAATATTCACCTGTCAGGAAAACACTCAGCCATTTAGGGTAAAGCAAACATAACCTCGTACGCCTTAGAAGTGCTCTCATCCTGCTGTAATGCTGATCTTTTCCTTACAAAATAGTGTATCATTAGACAGAAGCAAGGAACTACGATGGCTTCTAGTTTTTAAGTTCCTTTTGAAAGACAATGCTATATATATATATATATATTTTAATATCACAAGTTCTCTTAAGCCTTAAAAATCTTTTAGATAAAGGCCTTAAAAAATCATTGTCAGACTTAAAATTTCTTGTTTCCATTAATCACTGAGGGATTCAATTGTTTCAGAATTGCACTCAAAGTGATGAAAATAAATTAAGAATGGGTGTGAGCCTGGACTCTGAGAATTAATAAATATTATCTCCTACTGTATCTCAGCAAACAAAAAATATAGAAAATCTCTGCTAGAGCTAGAACTAGGAGAACAATGTGTGTAGATTTTCTTTCTTCATCTTTTTATTCTTTTTTTTTTTGTTCACTGGACCAAAAAATTGGAAAAATCAGTTGAGGTCAAGACAAATCAGAATCTGCCAATGCAATGAACACATTTATTTGGGTCAATTAAGTGTTTTATATAATCTGAACCTCAAATTTTCAAATTATGTAACCCTCTTAAGAATTTTTATTCTTTTAAATTAATTTAAAAATGAAAAGAACCATTTTGAAATATGAATTTTAATATTTTCTTTATGAAAAATATCATAATATGGATTTTGGACATCCATGACTGACACCTTTCCTTTATCTTGTCTTTAGTGTAAGCTGCTGTAGAATTTGAACAGACTATTTTTTTCCCTGTTGCAAATTGATCTTTTTTTGTTAAAAAAAAAAATGCTTACATCTACAGTTTGAACCAATGTAAAAACTACGTGATTCAAGTTCAGTGGTTCTTGTTTGAGAGGGAGAACATTATGTTCTCCTTATGTAGCTATTCCATTGCTAGTCAATGTAAAACATAGAAATAGTGTAAATGATTGCAACACAGAACATTTTCTTCCTGGAAGAGAAGGGTTTGTGCATCCTCCTATTCAACCAGAAAACATCATAGCCTGGTTGCTGAACATGTTTCTTGGTATTTAGGAATCTGGTCAGCATTTCAAATAAGTGATCTGGATCATCTACTTTTACTTTCAACATCATTTTAAAGTAAGACTGAACTGGGCTCTAGGTTTTAAATAAATTGATATAATTGCCTCCACTTTAAGAGTATTAAGAGGGCTTTTTTTCCCTCTGACTCAGGGCTGTGTAGGCTGTGGGGATAGGGGCAGGGTCTCCCCCACAGCATCATATATGACCGGCTCCAGTGACTAGGCTAGCAGTCTAGTGGCTCCTTCCTCAGACAAAGAACGTTTTATAGCCAGTCCAGTTTTCAAGAATGCTGTTTGGAGAGTGTTTGTCACTGAACACTAGATTTTAGATTCTACACAAAAAAGCCAAATAATTAAATGCACAGAAGACTGAATGCAGTCCTGAACTTCTAGGTGCAATCACCTATTGAGTCTAAGTGCAATTCTTCACTCATCCACTTTGCAAATTGTCAGTCACTTATGAGATAGTAAATATGAAAGTTAAGATGAAATACAAAAACTTACATCACTCTTGATAAAGGACAAAACATTTCTTCTCATCTCTCCTGTTGAGAAATGCCAGTGGTAGGGTATATTGTAAGAATGGTGTTTTGTCCACCCCTTCTGCTTCCTTAGTAACCTGTACATAAAATCAGAACCATTTTGCTGTACATAAAATTGGAACCATTTTTCTAAGTTTCACATGATCTTTTAAATTAAAAAAAAAAAAAAATCATTGTTCATGGCCTTTCACTTATTTTTGAAATATCTCTAGAAATAAAAGACACAATGTGCCATAATTTATAATTTCAGAAGTTGCTTGATTTTATGACCCTTTGTATAAAGTTAAGAACTCCTTCCATAAAATGTTCCTTATAGAGCATAGTCAATAAAGTAAATGAATTGTTTACAGAAGAAAACCACACAATCTGAGATTATAAACTAGTTTGATTTAATGAATCAGTGGGAGAGGAAAATACTGAAATATTAAGCATAATTTTCCTATCTCTGCCTACCCAGACTCAACAGTGAAGTTCTGACTTATTCATAGACCCAACTTGCTCAGTTCTATGTGACTTTTTGTTTATCAGTACTACGTGAACAGAGAATAGATGTTCTCTTGTAAATCAACCTTCGAAAATAAGTAATATATTTTCATTTAAAAGGGAAGAACAAAATAATCTATTGTGGGTATTTATGAATTCCATATGGTTCCTGTTACTATTTTGTACAAGACAGTAGAGTTAGGAGAAGTTACAGGTTTTGTCAGTCTGACCTTCAGAGGTCCTTGAAAGGAATGACTTGTCTGCAATGCAAAACGCAAAATGAAAACAAGAGGTTGTGATATAATGTAGATGAGGACAAACTATTCCAGACAAATTGTATTGAGTGGAGTAGTGCTAAGAAGGAAGGTAACTCAATGTTGTAAAAAATACAGTTGTGCAGGACTGTTACTAACCAGGCCACACTGTTCCAGCAGAGGCCATTTTCCATCTTTCTATAGCATATGCTTATGTTAACAGTTTTATATTGTCTTACATGTACAAATGCAGTAAGAGTTTCCAACACAGTTTGGAAATGTGCTACATCATAGACAGGACTTGTTAGAAAATCGATGTAGGGCTTAATAATCTGGAAATGGGTACAAATGATTGGATTACACAGGACTGGATTTTCCTTAACTGCAATGTTTGAGGTCTCATTTGAAAGCTTCCAAAATTTAGATGAGTTTTGATCAAGCCTCCTTGTTTGGGCATCTATGCAATAAAGACTCTGCCTTGGAATTTATTTAAGAAGCTAGCTGATGGTGTTGAGGACAGTAATATAAGTGTTAAACTGCTTTCTGTCAGCCAAAAAAAGTGAAAAGCAGTCAGAGTTTACTGAAGAGAACACCAGGCAATTATTGTGGGTCTCAGAATACCCAAGGAGTAGATTATTCAGGATCTGTAACAAGCTTTCAGTTTTGGATACTATTTGGTCACTGTTACACTGCTACATTTTTGTCCACAAAGTGGACAATGTGTTTGAAAGAGAGAACACAACTTTGTACGGACCTAATGTATGCACCACAGCACTTAAAATTAATGCAAATAAATCAAAAGATTACTTTTTTTAAAAAAAGTATACCAAAACCCTCTGTGATTTCCAGTAATGCTGTTGAGGTAGAAAGGAGGGATGTGCTCCATTTAGAAAGTAAAAACTGAAGTGAGAGTGCTCAGTAAATGTCATGTCCTACCAACTTGGTGTATGTATGTGAAATATGCATGTCATAATGGGCAGAGCATGTTCTTTTTACTGGTTGCAACATCATTGAGCCCCCAGGGAGATGTCCAATGATGGACCATTACAAAACAGTTATCTGACAGAAGACAGAAATGCTCCTTGCCTGCAGAACCTGACGTGCCTCTACCTGAGACACTGAGAAGAGTGTTTTAGAAAACTGTGCCAAAAAAAAAGAGAGAGCAAAGAAGCAGAGGAATAATAACAGAAATCAAAAGGTGGATCTTGTCAAACTATGCAAGGAAGAGAGTAAAGGAGTATTTGCTTATACTCACGTGTGGAAAAGTTCAGCTATAACTTGTTAAAATCAGAATATCAACAGGGAACCCATATCACACAATATACATGACTGGCAGAATACAAGGAACCTGTTAATCTGACAGTTGATCTAGTCACTTAATATTTTTGTATCTCGCTCCCAAATGTTTAAGTACCCATGGCATGGAAAGAAACCTGCAGACCTGTCCTGAAAGATTTTTTTTTGCTAAAAATGTACTTCCAAAGCGTGTTTGGCTGTTTTGAATATCAACATATGCAAAAGTAGCAGATGGCCTCACACCAGTTTGAGTGAAGAGGTCGGTGTCGTAAAATCAATGACTGCAGATTAATGCTAGTAAGAAAAACTTGGTAGAAATTTTGGCCAGAAACACACATATGAAACCTCTATGGAGGCTGAGCTATTTTCTTAGCTCCCTGAGTGTTTCGTCTTGCTAATGCAGTAATCAACATTAAAACACCTGCAGTTGACCAGCGGATCACTTGGTGAATATGTATCTTAAGAGCTCTTTTTTGAAAACTGCCATAAGTTGTTTGCATATTGCTTTAAAGCAATACAGGACTTCAGGGCCAAATACAATCAGGTCAAACTGGCTGCGCAATGTTGTTATTTGTTTGCTAGAATGCTTTTGTGACCAGCTTTGAGCAGCTGAGGTTGTACTTTTTAGAGGAAAACATAGGTCTATCTATCTTTCAAGGCTTCCTTCACTACAGATAGGCCCTAGCGGCTTCCAGCTATCCTATCTTGTCTACAGGGTAGCAGCATCACGTAGGTATAGTGGTGTCCCATAAGAGAGAATTTGGAGAAAGCGTGGGTTTGGTTTTTTATGAGTTTCCTGCAAGGAACAAGGCAAGGTGTCCACATCTGAAGCTGAGGTTCAGTGATCCCAGGAGCAAGGTCATGAAATGCTTTCAAATATTTAAGTTTTATTTTTTGGAATATAAGTTCCATGTAGAAATACCTGTGAACTTTTCTTTCGAATATTTATAAAGACTGTACTATAGTTTTTAGAAAATGTATATGTTTCTGTGAGAAGTCTGCAAAACTTACTCGGTACTCTTCTTGTCAGAGCAAAGTGTTTTGAGCAGGGCTTGTTCAGTCTACCAGCACAATGACGAACTCCTAGCCACATGAAACTATGCAAGATGAAAGGTTAATAGACTAAGAAAAATATGATACAAATCCAAATTTATATAGGCTAAGATAGATTCTGTTATGACTTTCAGCAATGATAACAATGGAGCTGTATCCTCCACAGGAGGAAATCCTGAAACTACTAAATACAGGAAACTGAATAGAGAAAGGAAAGTAAGGAGGAACTTTTTGAAGAAAGACCCTCTAGCCCTGCTCCATTTCATATTTCTTATCCTTCCATTTCCAAATGTTGGAGGAAGTAGGCTCGATGTATCTGGTCTACCTCAGTTAAGCAGTTTAAGAGTAAACTGAATTTTCTGTTATGAAGCATATTCAGGTCTAGTTTTATCTTACCCTCCTTGTGAGGCTATGTCTCTCATAATACAGTGCAACACCTCTTTTGTCATAAAGGATGGTGTACATATAACAGATGTAGGCTCATCAGGAACTTACTCTAAGGTAAAAATGGGGAATTTAGGCTTCTGTAAGGCAGCGTACATGAAAAAAGCAGCTTTGAGTTGAACTGGCTTGAATTGAGTGCTTTGTTTTAACAAATAGCAGCAGCTATTTAAAAATACTTCATGTTTACAAATGTGCAAATACACAATATTTGGTATTTTTTTTTGTTAAAATAAATTGGTACTGGATTAGTAAACTGGAACTGGAGCCTGATTACCGTGTAGGATCTAATCACATCTTTGATATTGATGGGTAATTTAGGAATAGAATTTAGAGTTGCTTAGACAGACTCTGCTCACTTATTTTGTAACTTTCACAGTAAATACATACATGGGTTCTTACACTGACAAGAAGGATTATTTTCATAGAGGGGCCCCGGATCTGTGGCTTTATACTTCATAGGTTTGATGCCTTGTTTTTCAAAAAGTTAATTCACAGAACTTCTGTATTATTAATGATAATACTAGCAGGACCTCGATACCTCAGGTATCCTCAGGTATTTACCTGTTTGTAAAATGTGTGTGTTGGGTGGTAGGAAGTTCTCAAGCCAGAGACTATAAAATCCCAGATATTATGATCTCCTAGTTTTGGCTGTGTCTGAGCTCTGTTATTAATGATGACAGTTAATAATTCAATGTTCACTATATGCCATTAATTGATTAGCACAGATGTCTCTTCTGTCGACAGAGTGAGAATTCCTTATATAAGTTCACCTGACATAAGACGTTCCCAGACATTTGCATGAATAAATGTGATTCCATTTTTCATAAAAAGTGAATAATAATTTCAGACTGCAGTTCAGTTTTTAGCAGCCATGTTGACGTATGCTTTCATACCTCTAGGCCAGCTATAATAACAGCTAAGAGGAGGTTTTGGCTTCTGCTCAATTTTAGCATGCATTATCAAGGCCATTATAGGGAGGTTGTTTTTCCTTCTGCCGTCAAGAATCTGAGCAACAATATAACCAATGACTAATGCAAGAGGACAATTACTGGTTTCATCAGCTGTCAATTGAAGCCATATGGTCTAGACACTAGAGAGGTACTAAGTGATGCACTAGTAATTCAGATGCAGACAAAACCTCTTTTATGGTATAACCTTCACACAGGGAAATTTTACTTGTTTTACAATTAATCAGCTCATTCATTTGTGTGTGGGTGAATGACTTTTCTGGGATAAAGATTAATATATCAAGTTTTTCACCCTTGGTAATAAACTAATCTTAAAATATTACTCTTTTGTATAGTGTGTATAGTATTTTTTAATTTGCCTACTTCTTACTATCAGAAAATATGAGAGAAAGTTTAGTCTTTATTGTAAATGAATAAGAAAGAAAAATATGAACAAATGCTAGTCAGATTAGACATCTTGAGCTACCTGCTGCTTTTGAAGACGGGAAAACACAGTAGTGTGGTTTGAATGGTTTCATATTCTTTCTGCCTGACAATAAAGTCCTTGATATTTACTCAGGGTAATAAAGATCCATATTGCCTTGAAGTTTATTAATTGCAAAATAGTAACTGCTGGAGAGAAGAGGGAACCAGTAGTTGAGGGCAGAGTTCTCATTGGCATAAGCAGTACTGGAGGGAATTTTTCATTTAGGCTGTTAGTTGGAAATGGTACTTAGCAGCAAAATAACTGTATCCTAACCACTTTTGTATCCTTTAATGGGAGGTTTTCAGTGTGAACATTTAAGTTATGCTCATTCCCTGTACAGTGCCTTAATGCAGATTTTTAATGTAATGTTAAAGAATTCTGTCTAGGTCAGTATTGTTTTATTCTATTTGTGTTTTCCACATGCATTTAACTGTCAAAGGGCATACACACTCGTATAGCTGGTGTGTGGGTTAGGGTAAAACAGGATGAAGAGCTCTTGCTGTAGCGGCCAAAACCAAAAGGGAGCCTGAGCCCTTCAGGGTTGCACAAAGAAAAGTCTTTCTTCTGCGTTTAGCAGAGAAATGGAAACATTTTTTTCAGCTGGTTGTTGCTGACACCCCACCACACCTGTGCCCCACCTTGTTTAAGCTTTCCATGCAGCAGATCATTTTTATTCCCATTAAGGCTTCCTATCACTTCCTCCTTTAAAAATGGAAAAAATAAACCCCCTTTGCATCATAAGGCAGAGTACATCCTGACCTCTCCCTTGGTGGAGAGCTAACTCCTAATCCTGTGTTGTTCTGTACTTCTTGATTACTTACCAGTCTTCTCCTTACTTTCCACACTGAATCTATAGGGCAAGTCACATTACTGATGGGTTGGAAACTTAGTCTGCTGATGAATGTGCCTTTGAGGAAGATAGTGTGATTGCTGAGCCTGGGAAAGGCTCTGAGTGTGTCTGTGGGAGTTATGAGAAGGGAAATTAGCGAACAGGAAAACTAAGGACCTTAATGTAACTTTAATGCATTGCATAGTTTCTCTCTGTAAACGCCTGGCCATCTTTTCTGCATAGTGAATGCATAATTGTGAGTTTGGCATTTGAATCATTTTCCCCTCAAGGAAGCCCTAAAGGTTAAAAGCTTGAGGGGGATGGAAAATGTTTTTATTCTCTCTGATCTATTACTTAATGGTGTTTAAAGTTATACCACCCCACCAATATTAAATATCATGAGAATGAAATTTAGTATGCTCTTGAGTTTGGGATTTCTTACCATACATTCAGGAGATGTAAATAAAAAGGGGAAAAAACAAGTTCAGTGCTGTCAACATTAAGTGTATTTTGCTTTAGGGATAAATTTTTGCATCATGGAAAAGAGTTTAATTAGGTGCATAAAGTTACCTACGTTTATGTTAAAAAAGGAAAGTCCCATGAAAATGTCTGGAAAAAGAAAGGAATTAAACACATTTAATGTCTTCTTCATTCATCAAGGGATTTCTGAAATACAAGATGGCCCAAATTAATCTCTGGTGTAACTCTATTGACTTTAGAAAGGAGATTGGGTAAAGCAAATGATAAATTCAGAATATTTTGTCATACTTGAATTTATTGTTGACTCATTTCTCAGCTGATATTAATTAAACTGGAAAGAGAGAGAAATCGCATGATTGGTTGCAAACTGTTCTGAATACTGTCTAAAACACAGCCGTAGTAATTATGTACATTGATCATACAGAGGATTTTAGTCTAGGGACAGCAAGATCAAGTCTCAAACCTATGTCAGAGAAAAAGTCTTTCTACCATGAAAACTGATTGGTTTTGTATGAGTATACTTTCTTTTAAAACTATGTATCCAGTTATGAAGTTTATTTCCTAGTTTGGAGGCTGGTAGAAAACAAATTCCCATTTCCTAAACACTTGGGGAAGTGAAAATGCAAAAATTGACTTATACCAACATAAACACCAAAATTGTTGAAACCTCTAGTTAGGAGAACAGCTGCTTATAATGTTGTTATGTGATCATCCTGAAAGAAAGGCAGAGATTCATCATCCCATATATACTTGAACTTGAACCTGCTGGCTGATTTTAATTTGAGATTCATCATAGATTTAGGAGCTGAATCAGTCCTTAATGATCACCATACAAGTTTTTGGGTTACTATTCAGAATGAAAGCTTTCACTCCTGTCCTGCTGGCCTCATTAGCAATGAGATAGGCCTAACGAGAGGTGTTCTGCTGTGATCATAGAGTCATAGAATGGTTTAGGTTGGAAGGGACCTTAAAGATCATCTAGTTCCAACCCCCCTGCTATGGATGCAATATTCCAGGTGTGGTCCCACCAGAGCAGAGTAGAGGGGCAGAATCACCTCCCTCAACCTCCTGGCCATACTACTTCTGATGCAGTCCAGGATACAGTTGGCCTTCTGGGCTGCAGGTGCACACTGCTGGCTCATATTGAGTTTCTCATTACCCAACACCCCCAAGTCCTTCTCCTCAGGACTGCTCTCATGATGACTGCAAAAGGATTTCCTCTGATTGAAAATTCAGTGTGGGTGCAACTATGCAGCTAGCCTCAGCCATGGAAACAATCCAAATACTCTGGAAAGACCTGATTACTCTAAGTCTTGCCTGCATCACTCTTAGTTGATTCCGAGATGTTCCACTCTCACTGCAGTCCTGTTAGCCAGCTCTCAGGCTGCGGTCCGAACCCGTTTAAGTGAGGTGGTTCTGCACTGCTGAAATAGGGCTACATACTGCCAGGCTCACAGCAGTTTCAGGATTAGTTTGAATTTCACTGCCTATTCAACCTTGAGCCTGTAGTAACCTTGGACTTTGCTTGTAACTTGGTGACCACACTTTAAAATAACAGTGACATCTTGTAGCACCTCCTCTGACTAAATTAATCACACTTCTTTTAAGAGCTAGAAATTATTTTATTATAAAACATACGTAATTCCTCTTGTGCTTCTGAAACATATACTGCTGATAAAGATGAATCTATGATGAAGCCAGAACAAGAAGCCCAATTTTACTAAAAAAATCCATATACGTGATAACTAGACACAGGAACTCCTCCAAGCTATTTGAGATTGGTTTAAGTCTTGGTATAATGTGCTTGCAAGGACATGCAAAAACATGCTTTTTTTTTCTTTTCTTTTTTCTTCAAAAGGGTAAAAGCATGAGATTTTTCTAAAGTTAAATCTCACAGGGCCTGAACTGCAATTGAACTCTCAGCAGGATGGTTACTAAGGCAATCACACTGGACAGATACTGACAGGGGAATCGGTGGAAACTCCTGAGGATACTTAACCAGAGTCTGGGCTGCAGTACACTGCTATTAAAAACTTAGCTGTGGCTTATGCTGGTGTTTTCATTTTGCTTTGATTTTTTTTCCCCCGCATTTATATCTGACTCTCAAGCTTTTATCTTGAGCAAGTCTTCCCTGCTCCTGACCTGGCTGCCTACAGTAGTCCCTACACCTGACTTAGTTCATGCTTCTTCTCCATTATTAATGTTTATTCCACCTTTCTACTCTGACTCCTGTGCTGGGTCCTGTGCTTGCGTTGGTTCCTGCCCTTACTCCTTCCCAGCTTCTGCCTATTTTCTTGCTTTCTTTTCTCATTCTTTTGGATCTAATCTTTAGACAAGGGAGCTGCCTTGCCCCGAACTTGAACAGCAAGAAAATAACCTTTGGCTAGAACAAGTGCATATTCATATCTGTTTGATGACTTGCCAGAACAGAGAGTAGTAGATATGTAAGATGATACTGTGTGATGTCCCTGGTGACCTGTTTTATTTGAACCCGATCTTACACTTCTTACATTCTAGGGAGCTTTAAAAATGTCAGCAGTGCTGGAGGGAACATCATACGACGTGATCTGAGGCAGCTGTAGTTGTAAATGGAGTCAGCTCTGTTGCTGCATGTTAATCTCTTCCTGATATTTCTGTCAAATCTGCAGAATGACAACATGCTGGAAGAAGTGAATGGTAGTTCACAGACCAAAGGAAAAAAAAATCCATAGCTTAATAGTCCATTCAGTGGAAATGAATATGGGGTTTGGATATAGTAAAAAATCCTGTAAAAAGCTGGATGGTCTGTTCTGACTCCCATTGCGCCAGCGCTTATGGCAGTATGTGAGCAGAAGGGCAAGTGTACTGGTGCCGGTAGGCTTGAAGACAGCAGTATTGCAGATCTCTTTAGGTGTAGTAAATCTTCTTAATAGCAAGTGCCTGTAGCTGTGTTGGCTATTAAGACCTCACAAGCCACAAATCATGCTATGTACTGGACACTTTCCAAAAGCATATGGAGAAGATGGAGGCACAAACCAGTTACCTTAAGAACTGTGGAGAGCTGTGCTTGCATGTCCACGTGCTCAATTAGTGTGTGAACCCTCTGAGAGCCGACACAGGGAACTCAACCTCAGGTGCTCTAGCCTCTCTTAGAGGGTTTCTTGGAGTTGTTTCAGCATGGGAGTCTTTGCCAAAAATCCATTCCATCTAGCTGAGAAGTACAAGGAGTCTGGATAAAGTGCACCTAGAGAACCAAAATAAAAATCAAAGCTATGGGCAGTACAGGACAAACTGTATTAAAAAAAAAAAAAAGTACTATCGTCTTCTTTCATCAATGTATACATATGAAGAAAATGGCTAAGTTCAGGGAACACTACACTAATTATAGTCTGTAATTACTGATAAGCAACTGACCATCTTTATTTCTTTTGAGAGAGCAGGCACTTTCACCTGGCACAGGCATAACTCATGCTTATGAGGTAGCAAAAGCAGTGCCACCAGTGTTGCTATGGCTGTATATTATAGATAAAGTTGCTGTATTCAAACATAGAATGTATTAAGGGAGGGACAGGACTCAGACAAATGTTTGGCAGCTCAGAAAGTTCTGAAAAAAAATCTTTTTTTTTTTCATAGTTTTTTTCATGTCCTTACAGAGTAGGAGGTAGTTTTATTACATATCCCAAATGAAACTTCTTAAAACAAAATGTCAGTGCAACAAGACAAATGCTACTGTAACAGACTTTGGTGTCATGGGTTTGAAAAATTGGGTTCAATGGTTCATGGTTCTGAATAATCTAATTTATTGCAGACACTGACTGTTGGCATTCCAAAGCATGAACTTAGAAATCACTTGAATCAGACATTTAGTTCATACAGTCCTTGATTCAGTTTTTCAGACAACAGGAATTGGGATTGTTGTCTTTGTTAGAACTGCCAAAGCAAAGATGGGAAAACCAGCTTAATGGGACTTCAGAGCCCTTTCTTTTGCCCCCTTTCTCAAGGGGATTTTATGGTCTGTGGCTTTAATGAGATAATCATGATTGTTCAGAGTGCTTTGTTGGGGTGATATTCAGCCTAAATGGCCTTTCAATTCCAATTATAGATATTAATATGGCCGTTAAAGGTCAGAAAGTGCTCCAGGCTAGTGCATTGTCTATCTTATACAGTAGCAACCAAAAAATTGTTCTGCCAATTGCAATGAGAGGTGTTAAGACAGTGGCTAAAGGTCACAAGAAATGCTTCCGTAGAACAAATTGAGTTGGAAAGACAAGCAGCTATAAATAACGCTTAGTAACGTTCAGATCCATTTAGTTTAAGTGATACTACTGCTTAATCTGGACATTTTGAATCATGTAAGTCCTCTTAAATAAGCAATCTTTACTCAGATTTAAAGGGAATGTATTGTTTTGCTCTCCTCCAATAAAACAGCTTTCATGCAACTGGAGGTTCCTCCATCCACTTCTCCAACTAGTTCTTCAGCATGTTTTGGAGTTCCTATTCTGTGAAGTCCCTTGGGACTACAGTCTGTCACTGTCTTCCCACTGTGAAAAAATTTGTCTGCCAGACAGAACTTTTGTTTGTCTCTGTCTTGCAGATACACAGGAAAAGTAGTAAAAATATAAGCAGTAAGAACATAATTCCAGCTCTGGAGCCCTGAGCATAGGAAAGAGATGGATCTGTTGGAGCAGGTCCAGAGGAGGGCCATAAAAATGATCAGAGGGATGGAACACCTCTTCTATGAGGAAAGGCTGAGAGAGTTGGGATTGTTCAGCCTGGAGAAGAGAAGGCTCTGGGGAGTCTTTATAGTGGCCTTTCAGTATTTAAAGGTGGCCTACGGGAAAGATAGGGAGGGACTTTTTATCAGGGAGTGTTGAGATAGGACAAGGGGTAATGGTTTTAAACTAAAAGAGGGTAGATTTAGACTAGATAAAAGGAAGAAATTTCTTACGATGAGGATGGCGAAACACTGGAACACATTGCCCAGAGAGGTGGTAGATGCCTCATCCCTGGAAATATTCAAGGTCAGGTGGGACGGGGCTCTGAGCAACCTGATCTAGTTGAAGGTGTCCTTGCTCATTGCAGTGGGGTTGAACTACAAGAATGTCCTGGTTTGAGTCACACAGAACTAATTTCTCTTCTAATATTTGGGAAAACTGCACTTTTAGAAGACTCGAGTGTCTGAATTTGTGAAAATATTTACTGTATAGCCAGCTATGGTGTGTGGCTTTCAAGGTCTCCATGTTTTTCAAGCTTGCCAGGTGCAGGGACGAGGAGGAGCAAGACCCAGGCACTTGACCCAAGCTGGCCAACACAATAATTTCATACCGTGAACGTCACATTCAATATCAATTAGAAAGTTTGCTGCAAAGAGCTCTCTCTTCCTTGATGGCGGCAATCCAGAGAACTTCTTGCCGTAGTGCTGGACCCCTGAGGCCTTCCCTTCCTCCTGAAGCTGTAGCACTGGCAGTGTCCGACATGTGCTGTCCACTGCTGGGAGTGCACAGCTTCCTACTGATAGAATTGGCTGAGTATAATCCTTGTATATTTTCTATTGCTGTCGGGATCAATATTGATTCTTTAGAGTTACTAATGTTAATTATCTAGTCTTGTTCTATTAAATTTTTTTATATTTCAACCCTGGATTTCCTTGTTTTTTCCCGATTCCCCTTCCTGGGTGGGAAGGGGTCATTGGGTGAGAGAATAATTATCAAAATGACAATAAACTGTTGTGGGTTTTCTCAAACTGTAACAATGACCTTTAAAGGTCCCTTCCAACCCAAACTATTCTATGATTCTATGATTCTCATTGGTCAAGTGCTGTGTGTCCCTTACTTGGACTGTACTGCTTACAGTGCATACAGTAAAAATGTGTATTCTCTATCTCTACTTATTAAACCAATATGCCCTTGTCCTATTTTAAAAGCTATACAAATTTTAGAAGTTGGAGGACAGTGCTAACAACTCTGAGAATATTGTGATATGGGGCCCGGGGGCAGCAGTGCCATCATCCATAGATATCATACAATTGAAATAGAAGTGACAGGATCTCCATGTCTGGGTTAGCAAAACGCTGATTAAACAATTCCAACTCCCTTATCCCTCTTGCAACTTCCCATTTCACAGCCAGTTAACTCTGGCAACTCTCTGGCTGTGGAGAGGATCTGTTCTCAAGTGCAAAGGATAATTTTTTTAATATCCAGCCTTCTATGCAACTTGTGGCTTTCAGAAGGCAATATAGTACTTCTGCAGTGGGTGACACTAGAATCATAGTCTTAACTGCTGCAAGGCATTTAAGCACAGATGGAAAGGCTTCATAAACTTTGGGCACTGATTTAGTAACTTGAGTTTCTACTCAGACTGCCCCATAGAGGACGCAGGAACACCCCCAATATACCCTTAAGACGTATTTTACGTGTCAACAAACTGTATTTTTTGAACCAGTATAATTTTAAAAGGTAGGAACAATTCTTACTGTATTAAAGATACTGACAGTAGATCTTTGCCTTTTACATTGTCTTAAATTATAACACATTACTCGTTACCTGTCTCAGTTCCAGTACTTTCATTCTCAGGCATTCTTCCTAATCAACTCAAGGTGAAGAGGAAAAAAGCACTGCACTTCAAAATAATATATATTTTCTAAATTTAAATCTCTGTTTTATCCTTTTTCCTATGGTTATGATCTTAAAACTGTCTTCTGATCACTGATTCTTCTAATTTAAAATACGCTTATGTATACACAGAACTAATTTCATGTAGCCATTTGCAGCATCATCAGGACATCCAGGAAAGATTTTTATTTTGGTCTTCCCCTCTTTCTGCAACTTATTCTGCTCCCTTTAGAATGGATTTTTTTTTAAAAAAAAAAGATTAATTTCTCATTGAATTTGCATTTTTTATACGATGCTTTTTTTAATGTGAAAATTATCAACCAGTACTGGCAGATTAAGACACATTTGGTTTCAATGTGAGCTATGTTCTGCTGTGACTGTCAGAATGCCTTGATCATAATTCTCCTTGTAATAGGTTTATCAAAGAACTGCTACTTTTCCATTTCTACTATGCTGTTGATGTGTTTATCAGAGGATGCTGGATTATACACCAGAGATCCAAAACAAGAAGTTCAACTTGTAAGAATCAGACACAAGGCTGTAGCTAGGTTGTTTTCATTTTTACCTTTCATATCCTATTGCCCCCTTTTTCATCTTCTCTTTTCTGAAAAACAAAAAGATCCCAAAGAAATTATCCATTTGAGGAGGTAGGACTTACTTTTATGGACTGTTTTGTAGTGGTTCCATTTATGTACACTGAAATTGTAAGGAACCAGTTGTATCAGTTGAATGCTTCTAAGTTCATGGGGCCTGATGGCATTCATGCCAGAGTACTGAAGGAGCTAGCAGATGTTACAGCAGGACCCCTCTCAATCATCTGCCAAAGATGTTGGGAGTATGGGAAGGTCCCCACTGACTGGAAGGTAGTCAATGCTATTGCAATTTACAAGAAGGGCTTGAGGAAGTCCCAGGAAACTGCAGACCTGTTAGTCTAACCTCACTAGCTGGAAAAATTACAGAGAAGATCATGCTGGGTGCTACTGAAAGGCACTTAAAGGCCCATGCAATCATCAGGTTGAGTCAACACGTGTTCACAAAGGGAACGTCCTGTTCAACTAATTTGAACAATTCTACAATAAGGTCAATGAGCCCTGTGGATGAAAGGAAGGCAGTGGATGTAGTTTTTCTGGCTTTTAGTAAGGCGTTTGATACTGTCCCTTGCAGCATCCTTCTGGACAAGTGATCCAGCTATGAGATAAGCAGGTAGATGGTACACTGGATTAAGAACTGGCTGAACGGCAGGGCTCAAAGGGTTGCAGTGAATGGGGCTACATCTGTCTGGCAACCAGTCACCAGCGCTGTTCCTCAGGGCTCAATTCTAGGGCAAGTTCTTTTCAATATTTGTATCAGTGATTTGAATGCAGGATTGAATGCATGGTTAGAAAGTTTGCTGACAATACTAGACTGGGAGGTGCTGTTGACTCTCCCAAGGGACAAGAAGCCTTGCAGAGGGATCTGGATAGATTGGAGCATTGGGCAATCATCAGTGGCATGAAACTGAACAAGAACAAATGCTGTATTCTGCCACTGGGACTGGGTAACACCAGGCACCACTCTGAACTGGGAGAGGAGTGGCTGGAGAGCAGCCCTGCAGAAAGGAGTCTGGGGGTGCTGGTTGACAGGAGGCTCAACAGGAATCAGCAGTGTTCCCTGTCAGCCAAGCCGGCAAACCGCATCCTGGGGTGCATCAAACACAGCATAACCAGCCAGTCCAAAGAGGTGGTTATCCCACTGTATTTAGCACTGCTGCCACCTCACCTTGAGTATTGTGGGTGGTTCTGGGCCCTGGCATTTAAAAAGGTTGTTAAAGTACTTGAATGCATCCTGGGAAGGACAATGAAACTGGTGAAGGGGCTGGAAGGCATGTGCTCTGAGGAGCAGCTGAGGAAACTGGGTTTATCTAGTTTGGAAAGAAGGAAGCTGAGGGAGGACCTCATTGCTCTCTACAGCTTCCTGAGGAGAGGGAGAGGGAGGTGCTGATTTCTTCTCTGGGATCCAGTGCCTGGACTCGTGAGAATGGCTCAAAGCTGCGTCCATCAAGGGAGGTTTGGACTTGACATGAGAAAACATTTCATTACCGAGACAGTGGTCAAAGCCTGGAACAGGTTTCCTAGAGGGGTGGATGATGCCCCATGCCTGTCAGTGTTTAAGAGGCATTTGGGCAATGCCCTGAATGCCATGCCATTTTGGTCAGCCCTGAAGGGGTCAGGAAGTTGGATTAAGTGATCGTTATAAATCACCTATTCCCCTCCCTTCCCTTCCTTTCCTTCTTACATACATCCGTGGGAATTGTGGAATCTCAAGACACACTTGCTCAACAGCAAATGATAACATTTGGGCGCAAACTTTAAAAGCCATATTCAGAACAAGAATTTTGAATGAGAAAAGCCAAGACAAGCAAAAACCTGAAATTCTCAAGCCAAGCCAAGCTAAATCTTAAATTCTCAAAACAGGGTTAGTTCTTTTCCGTGTTTCAACTGAATTTCAATTACTATACCTTAATATAAGGAGTCTGTGTAATGGTGGGTATGAGAGACAAGCTGGGCTTGAATTTAGTGTCTCCTCAGGAAAACAGCATTATCTGTCATCCTCTCTCTCTGCTGCTGCACTGCAGTGTTAAAATTGGTTGCGAGCCCAAGTAAAGTTGTGGATAAAAGTAATAAAACAGTTCCTGTTAAACAAACTTGTTATAATTTGCTCCTTCAATAGATGAGAAACAGGTTATTAATACTTGAATTCACACCAGTGCAGGAATAACAGTTTAACTTCTGTTGTTTTTAAATAACGTGTTACCAATAAACAACCCAAAACTTAGGCTAAACCAAAGGAAGACCTCCTTATGGACACATTGTTTAGCTCCCTTCTTAAATATTGCTTGTTGTGTTTTTAGAAAACTGATGTTACAATACTTTTATAAATTTTAAACAACTATGTCCATGTATTGGAGTTATTTTCCTTATTAGTTGATAGCTACTTACATGTTCTGCAATTTTGAGAAATACTGCTAATAGCCAAAATGCAGCTAAACCATGAAGTGTCCATAATTTTCCAGTCTCATGATTTTATTTAAGCTTCACTGTGTTAAGGAGTAAAGGCGTTCTCCTTGAAAACTCCAGCTCCGTGAATCTTTGAATCCTATTGTGAGATATGAACAGCAGTTTCCCCTTTCTTGAAGTTGAGAGCCCTGTGTCTTCTGGAGTGGCTAGAGAATGCAAAGCCTTCAAAAGCGGAATGCAATTCCATTTGGTTTGGTTTGGTCTATATGGTAAATCAAAAACACCCCCTCATGATTTATGAAGACAGTGTTAACAATGTATACATATATACATGAATAATGTAAAAGAAAAAAAGCAAGTTCACGATTGCTTCTCCTTTCACGTTTTGCTTTTTTGGTTCTCTGGAAACTGGGGCATGTCCCAGAGAGCAATGGAACTTTCTGGAAGGGCTGAAAAATCAAGATTGTCAGAAAGGAAAAAATGAGGGAATCGGTGATAAGTGGAAAAGCGCACTATTGTATTTAATCTCACATGACATTGTTCATTGTACCACTTGTAAGTGGTATGTTAACTGTCTGGAGAAGGGGATTCATCTGAGATGGGATCAAAAGAAATCATATCTTAAACACAACTGAAAATGAAGAAGCACAGATGAAAAGCCTGGTTAGTAGAAGGCCTATCATTTTTCTCAACTTTCCCTGTTTCTCAACTGTACTTGGCTAAAGGTGTAGACCAAAACTTACACCTGCCTGACATGCAGATGCAGTTCACTCTACTTTTTATTATTCCTGTATTTTTTAGCTGGAAATATTGCCTCTTACATGGGAAGGTATAGTAGATTTAATGCCTTTGTATATGTAATAGAAGGTTCTCTACATATCTCAGTCCTAGTCATATATTTTAAAGGATATTGGAAGAATGTCAGTGTTTTAGAGGCTGGGATTTAAGTGCTATCCTTCTGATTGCAAAGCATCTCTCTCTGATTTGCAGAGTCAGTCATGGGACAAATACCTCCTGTGCATTTAAGAGAGTAGTATTTCGAAATCTCTACTAATTCCATCTATTCCATCTACTAATGGAATATTTCTTAGTCACTTTGTACATTTAGTCATTAAACTGAGCTGTAAAATTACAGGCTTATTTGTGGAACCTATTATGCCATTGTACTTACCTGTGTATGCAGAGGTGGGAACATTTCTTTGTACATCGAAAGTATTTATCCTGTGTGTTCTTTCTGTGTGTTATCTGTTTGAGTAAGACTCTGGTAACACATCCAATGTGTAGCTAGATTTATTTGAGGTTGCATGCGCCTCTGATGGTGGTAAAGATCATCCAGAATAAGTAACGTGTACGTCTGAGCACCAGTGAAGCGCTCACTGGTGTGGTAGCCATTGCAAAGGGTGCAGGGTTTTTTTGATCTCTGTACACACTATGCACCAGAATACGGAATCACGGAATCACGGAATCACGGAATTTTCAGA
>RSEF01000010.1:20077566-20104120 GCA_003993805.1 Himantopus leucocephalus | reverse complement strand
GGGGGGGGGGGGGGGGAGAGAACTACAGAAGATCAATAGGGCAGGTGCTTTCCAAACAAGCATGCAGACTGTTTCATTATAATCTAAAGGTTTCAGAATCTGAGGCAGACAAGTGGCAAATAATAAAATAACATACTAGTGAGATGAATCCACTCAGCTACATCTCAGGAGTAATGTATTGGAAAAAGACTAAATACAGGTAGAATATAGGCAACATCAATGAACTCATCAATGAAATGGTGCTAGGCACCCACAGTCAAGAAATGGTCCAATTCCCACAAACTCTCTCATTTCAGCAGCCTCTTTTAAAAGCAGCCTAGAATGAAGTTCCTTACAACCTAAACCATTTTATTGATCCAAGTACTTCATAAACCTCTTTCTCCACCCCCTCACCCCCCGCCCCCGGCTGGTGTTACTGCCCTCCATTTGGTTGTCCATATTCTTAAAAGCAATCACAAGCTAGGACTGTCCAAATCAAGTACAGGGCAGGCCAGTGAAAACAAAAGTTAGCTGTATTAAGATACATACCCCAACATCTAAACACACTGCAGTAAACTCAGTTTCTGCTAAGAAAAGAAGCTACAATATTATTCAGAATATGTTCTTCTCCTGCATATAAATATTTTCCTTCAATGGCAGGTGACATCTGGTAGTCTGGGCATTCATATGTCATTAGCATTAACATAGCCACTTTGATTCACTTGCAAAAATGATACCTAAACTACATTGATTACAGCACACTGAATCTTCAGTTAAGAACTGTTCTCTGAATATAAACTGTTCTCTAAATAGAAATCTAATTCTCAAACTAACTTTGAAACTATTTTTTCCTTAGCAATGGCAACAAACCATTATACAGTTAGTTAATATGCATCAGATCCTCCTGGACACTATACTAAGGCACACTGAAAACAAAGAGGTGATCAGTGACAGCCAACATGGCTTCACTAAGGGCAAACTGTATCTGCCAAATTTGGTGACCTTCTACGCCGGCGTTACAGCATTGGTGGATAAGGGAAGAGCAACTGACATCATCTACCTGGACTTGTGCAAAGCATTTGACACTGTCCCCCTGGTCTCTACATTGGACAGATGTGGATTTGACAGATGTACCACTTGGTGGATAAGGAATTGGCTGGATGGTCCCACTCAAAGAGTTGCGGTCAACAGCTCGATGTCCAAGTGGCGACCAGTGACGTGTGGTGTTCCTCAGGGATCAGTATTGGGACCAGCACTGTTTAACATCTTTGTCGGAGGCATGGACAGTGGGATTGAGCGCACCCTCAGCAAGTTCGCTGATGACACCAAGCTGTGTGGAGCGGTCGACACACTGGAGGGAAGGGATGCCATCCAGAAGGACCTTGACAGGCTTAAGAAGTGGGGCTGTGCGAACCTCATGGAAATTCAACAAGGCCAATTGCAAGGTCCTGCATGCGGGTCAGGGCAATCCCAAGCACAAATACAGGCTGGCTGGATGTCCTGGGAGGTGGGGGAGAGCATCTGTCGTTCATCTCAGAGGCCAGTCCAGCCCAAAACACAACCGCAGAGAATGGATTGAGAGCAGTCCTGAAGAGGACTTGAGGGTGTTGCTGGATGAGAAGCTCAACATGAGGCAACAATGTGCACTCGCAGCCCAGAAAGCCAACCACATCCTGGGCTGCATCATAAGACGCATGCCCTGCAGGTCAAGGGATGTGATTCTGCCCCTCTACTCCGCTCTCGTGAGACCCCACCTGGAGTACTGCATCCAGCTCTAGAGCCCCAGCAAAAGAAGGATATAGACCTGTTGGAGCGAGTCCAGAGGAGGGCCACAAAGATGATCAGAGGGGTGGAACACCTCTCCTATGAAGACAGGCTCAGAGAGTTGGGGTTGCTCAGCCTGGAGAAGAGAAGGCTCCAGGGAGACCTTAGAGCAGCCTTCCAGTACTTAAAGGGGGCCTACAGGAAAGACAGAGAGGGACTATTTATTAGGGGGTGTAGTGATAGGACAAGAGGTAATGGTTTTAAACTGGAAATTTTTCACTGTGAGGGTGGTGAGGCACTGGAATAGGTTGCCCAGGGAAGTTGTGGATGCCCCATCCCTGGAAGTGTTGGACAGGATTTGAGTAACCTGGTCTAGTGGAAGGTGTCCCTGCTCATGGTAAGGGGGGCTGGAACTAGATGATCTTTAAGGTCCCTTCCAACTCTAACCATTTTATGAATATGGTTTAGTTGATAAGTGGAAATTCATGATGCTACAGTAACTCCATCAATTGCTATACCTGCAAGGCAGAGCAAATGATAAAATCTAATTACTATACCTTTCTTGCAGATTGCTGCAAATAGAAAACTTAAGCCGCTTGATCCTAACGTTACTGCTTCACAGCAAAGCTACATGATTCAAGTGGTGGATAGCAAGATGGATTAAAATATCTGTTTCAATAGCTTCTGGAATGAAATACTCAATGACTAAAAATAAAAGAGAGCAGTCTGACCCATTTGTTCTCCTTATTGCATTAAAAACAGAAATCCTCAAAATTTCGAAAATATGACAATTTTTCTTCCTGTCAACAAACCCTGACAAAACATCTTACATGAAGAGAACCACTATAAAGGTCTGAATGACAAGATACAGCTGACAGAAGTTTAAGTGAAGGCCCAGAAAACTTTAATCGAGGTCCCAAGCAAGAACCAACTGGGTGATCCATATGTAAATATACAAAGCCCTTCTGATAAACTACTACATCACTGAAGAGTTAAACAAGAACAATTAATATTGAGAAAAGCAAGATACCACAAAAGCTGGATCTTAATGTATTTGAAAGGCAGCTGGCCTATTTTCAATTACATTAAGTAGCCAGGAATCTGAAGCAGAAGCCCAGGCAGGCTGAAATTATTGTAGACTTCCCTTACCGAAAACCTCTTCCATTTGAACAAGTATATTCATTTAACTTTGACATGAAACATTAGATGCAAATGCAAGCTTTTTGAAACTGTAAGGTAGACATCTCCATCTAACTACTTAGTCAGCCAAATACTATCTGATGCAATGACTGCCTAGACCTGACAATAACCAGGATCGGTCCGGAATTAGAGACTATAGGTACAGCTGGCCATCCAGACCTGCAATTATGCATTTAAAAAAAGAAAAAAAACAAACCACCCACACCGAAGAGAGTCACACACAGCTTACTATCCTGATTTTGGAAAAGGAAAAAATAATTATCCTCACTATCAGAGAAACTGCCAGAAATGCCAACAAGCAGCCTTGAAATCACTTCAGAAGGAAGACTGTATGATCAGCCTCAGTCTCTTACACTATTAGATGGTCAAAGTGGACATCTCAGCATTTAATTATTGCATCAATGACTTAAACCTGCCAGGAAAATTACACAAAACAGTGCCCATTTCACACACACTGCTGGATCCCTTCCATCCATGCTGTCCTGCCTTCTTGTTCATCTTTGATAAAAACTAGCTAAGAGACCTAGAACCATATTTCAGTTGTAGAGCAAATACGTAGCAGTCAGGCACGAATGACTTCTCCTTGGAGGTGTTACTTTAATTGCTATGCTTACCGTTAACAGCAATATCTTACTTTGGTAAGAGCAGTTACATCCCACTATAAAACTTTGATACTGCCTGTAGTCCTGGTAGATGGAAGTGTGCAATGTGCAAGTTCAAACACATCAGTCAATCTTTGAGCTTGGAGAGACGCAGAGTTAAAGCCAGTGTTAAATTGCTCCATGTGAAGCTATACTTATTTAGACACAGAAATGATTTTTTTTATTCTAACAGTATCACTAGAGTACACAAAGACGGATCTGCAATCTTTTCCATTCCTTTCTGGTATCAACATAAACCATTTTGTCTTCATGAAAAACCCTATTTCCTTATTTCCCTGAGCAAAAAGAAAAAAAAAATCTCACCTGTTAAATGTATTCCTGAAAGTGGATTCTGTATACTAGAATCAGATGATTAATAAATTTTACGGCATCTCATTTTATTCATTCTAAGTAAATAATCTGTGAACGTGATTATATGAAGTTATATGAACAAAATGTGAACCACGGCAAACTGGCATGCAGTTTATACACAACTTTAAAGAACCTGCTTAGAAGCATTCTTGCGCCTACAAGAAATCTTGACTCGTCTTAAAAAAAAGTTATTGTTGAGTACTCCAGGTCTTCAAGACATTAAAACCGTCTTTCTTTTACATGCTGACTGGAAGCCTTGCAGCAGCTGAAGCAATAAATATTGACAGCTAGCTGGCAAACAGCAGAGATACCAGTGCTCATAGTCTCCAATTTCACCTGCATCAGCAAAGACAGCGCCTAGAAGGGACAGCATAACTAGGGCCTAATATGTTCAACTGCATTACTGCTGCTTTTGCCTGTATTAAAAGCGTATTTTCCCCTCAATAAGACTGGGGTACCTTTGAACATACCTGCTTTCATCCACCACCCTGAAAACTTCAATTATCTGTTAAATCTCATTGCAACATACAGATATATAGTGACAAAGCTCTAACTCTGGCTACAAATTGTCCTGCAAGAAACTTCCAGCATCCAGTTCTATCCTTTCATGGTCTAACACAGGGAGCTCAGGTCCTTCTCCCCTAACTGGTGCTTTGCAAGTTTTGCATGAGGCCACACATCGCCTAAAAAAAACTGAACAGCCAACTTATAGCAAAGGAAAAGCCGTATGCCAAATTACCAGATACTCCTGACCACACATAAGAAATGGAAGAAAGAATTAGTGAAGTAGATTTTAATTAAGAAATTGTATTGGTGACTGAGTTCTGCTTTTCCTCTCACTTCTCATCTCATATTCTCTACTTTGAGGCAGGAATACAGAAGCTGTAAGGAAATGCATTCAGACCTGCTTAAAGGAAAGAAAATTCAAAACAAAACACAAAGACTACAAAATTCTGTCTTCCCACTGGAAGAAAGGTATCTTTCCAGCAATTCACTCTGTAGTTCAGACGAACTGCAGACTGAGAGTTGCTTTTTAGCAGATTTCATCCTGCTGCCAAGCTAAACAGGTTTTTAAACTGAGATCTGAAACAAAGACTTCTTAGTATAACCCAAAATGTTGACCACTGGGTCAGACCTAGTTCTCAAAACTTCAGCTTATGATTTCATCTGAAGCTAATAGATTCTTTTACCCCTGCACAGACACACCTATGATTATGGTCTATGTTTAGATTTGTAAGAATTCACCAACATACTGTGTCATCATTTTCTCCAGCACAGGGCTTCACTGGGAGGAGGGGTGGAGACATCCTCCACACTATAAACACTTGCCTGCTTTCAAAAGGAAGATATGAATCAAAACAAGCTTACCCTGTACTTTTAGCAGGCACTACTCTTAACGTGTTAAGTCAACCAATACTTGTGGAGATTATTCCTTCTACCTTCCTCTTTGTCCACCACCAAATATATTTAACTTTGATGGTAATATCTTATTAACAACATAATCAAGACTTTACAAATGGCAGGCACTCCCTTTTGTACACATCACTTACTCAAAAAAATGCAGCCCCTTAGTATTCCACATCAGAAAAAGTACCACATAAAATCTTAAGACTACTATAAATACACAGTTCAGTAGCAGATAAGCATGCATGAGCTATTGCATAGCTGTACAGCATCTAGAAAGCAGCAATACACTGAACTTTTGTTTAAACAGTAAACTAAGATTTCTGCTTCTACATTTTAATGCTGTCAAGTCAGTCCATTTGCATTATTTGCAGGATGTCAGTTTGGGCATGGAAAGGAAGAAGTACTTTATCTAGTGAATCCTCTCACTCAAAATCTCATTTTATTCAAACGGCCACCCTTGCCTAATTCTTTCAGTAGGTGAAACTGAAGCCAAAGTTGTCCTGAACAGGATGGTAATATTCCCTACAGTCTTCCCAAACAGAGCTCACTGTCACTCAAGTCTCACTGTTTTGTTCTTTTTTGGAATGAGTTGAAGTTTGCATCAGTGAAGATGCTCACCCCATACAGCTGGAAAAAAAGGTATTCAAGAGAAGGGTAAGTCCCCCAAAAAAGCGCAATGGAGGACAGCAGCAGCAAGAGTTAACAATAAGGCTGTTGTAGGGAGTTTCATCTGTGACATGTTATCCAATTTGATGCCACAAAGCATAGAACAAAGACACAGACATGGCTTTTTAAATTCAGTAGATTCAAACAGACATTAAAAAGAAACTGATTCTCATTCACTTTTAAGGATTTCACCTTAAGGGAAGGTCTTTCAAGGATGCACATGGTATTCTTTGGCCTTCTGAAAGCAAAATCAATTAAGCACAAGACTCAGCCCTTGCAATGAAAATTTATTTAGAAGAACCATGAGAAAAAGCAAGCTAAATCATAAAACTTAAATGAATAAATATTTGTCAATACCACTGACAAACTCACTACAAACAAGCCACAGCTTTTGCTAGAGGTCCGAGTTTTCACTGGTGGTTCTGCAGTGTCTCAGATCCAGGCTGCTAGGGAAAAACAAAATGGGAACTCTGAAGGGACCTTGTTTTCATATGCTATTAATTCAAGAGCTTGGGCAAGGGGATTATTGGTATTTTGAAACACTTAAAAGACCAACGACAGCTTCCAACACAATTATATTCTGTAGGGCTAGGAAACAGTATGTATGCTAAGGTACATCCCTCTGAGCGCACAACATCTTTAAGCTTTATGGAATAATTTCAGTTCTCTATTATGTTTAAGACAATTTAACGCTGCTTTACTACGTGTGTCCTTAAAGTACTCAAAAGAAAGTCCACTGGGCTTCCTTGTAATTTTTCTGCAAATGCAGTATCTACCAAAACTAGATAATTCAACAGAAAATACCTTCAATCTTTGAAGGAGCTTACTAGTCCATAATGACAGTGCATCTAGAGAAATAACATCAAAAAACAAGATCCAACAACCCATTATCTGGAAGAAAATGTGTACATAGTCTTCTCAACAGGAAGAGGTATAAAAAGTTACCAGCAGGAAGACGTACAAGTTAAATCACAGCTGGGGGAGGTGGAACCCTTCGTTCCTCTGCTTTTAGCTAAGCCTCACTGGCATGATGTGTGACCACTGGACCTGAAGAAGAAAGGAACTCCCAAAGCATTTAAAACTCACTTGAATCTTCAAGCTTAAGGAATGCAATCATGCAAGTCTGAGACAAAGTAAATCCCTTAGCAATGGGTTGTTAGAAATATGTTGTCCCATATTCAGTATTAAAGCTGCACTCCGTTGCTTAGATCCAACCTAGGACATTTTTATTAATCTGGGCCCACAGCTGCAGCACAAGAACAATCCTGCTACCACATGCTAAATGGTGTCATCTCCTGTTTGTTGTACGATGAGCAAGCCATCTCGCTCTTTCTGCTCAGCACAAGGCATCAAAAACCCCTTGAACAATAAACAAACATCACGCTTTCAGCAACAAACCAGCAGAGAAAATGGTATTAAACTTTATTAGGATTTTGCATGAGATTATATACCATTAAAGAGACTATCCACACGGTAACGTTGTCTTGATGGAGTATTTATGTAAGCCACTTTTCCGTGCATATCATCTCCCAAATGGTGACCTGTTAAATCTGTAGAAGGCATGTAACTGACACATTAGCTTTTAAGCACAGATGATACCAAGAAATTCTGACAAAATCACAGCATTGCCAAAATTTACATTCGTAGCTTTTCTTAAAGATTAAGTACCCAAGGATCAGAGGGCTATTTTCAGGTTTCATTTAAGAATTAATCTTTAGTCATCATGGCAGCAGCAAACTGAAACACCAGCCGAAAAAAAACCAAATTAAATACTTCAAAAATTATGGTCAATTAAAAAAATCCAACTACTTTCGAATTTCTCAGTCCTCTTACACTGATATGCAGACAGAATGCTGCACAGCATTCCAAATTCTGCAGTCAATCTCAGTTACAAATCAAGTCTCTTCAAATAGTTTGATAACATTGTAATTAATTAACAGAACTATGAAAACGTTGAGAGAAATTATAACTTTTGAGAGTTTCATTGTTTTATTCACTTGCATAAGATCATATGGTTACTAGACACATGTATGCTAAATATATTTCATGCTATCACGGCAGCAGGTCAGTTCTGTACAAGCTGTTTGTATTAAATTTCTCCTATAAGTGACACTAGAGTTTAGCTCTGCTACAGCAAATATAGGAAGAGGCCTCACATTCCAAACAGCCATGCCAACAGAGTACGCCAGTGCTACTTTAACCCATTTACTATTTTAAAACACACATGTAAGCCTTGCATTTATGTTATCTGTATTATGAATTTTTAAGATTCAAAACTCCAAAGCTAATTGGTTTGTCTTACCCTCTTGCTATGAAAATTTAAGGAAAAGGTCACAAGATTATAGCCTATAATATGTGATGTGTAAGACTGATGAAATTCAAAACAGTACATGTTACTAACTAGATAGGCTATTCAACTACATTTGAAATGTTTTACTGGTTTATTAAACCAACTGGGTACAGAGTAACTACTAGAACACATTTTAAATAATCATCATTGCATACTGTTCTAACAATTTCATAGTAGATGTTCTCTACAGAACATACTGACATATAAAAAAACCCACACATTGTCTCCACATATATTGACATATACAGAAATACACACACTGGCATATAAAAAGTACAAACAGATCTGAGTTGTCAAAATTAATGGAGCACATACTAGAAATATTTTATCAACCTCTGTCACAACGCTTTCCTATGTCATACTACAAAAGAGGATACACCGCTACAGAGAATGCCAGCATAATGGGGAAAGGAAAGCAATCTCTTCTAAAAGCTGCATATAGACTAGCACAGGGGGACATTCCAGGTAATGTGTTTCATGGTTTCAGACTGCTGCCTTGGAGAATGTTAAAATGAAAGGGGAATAGTCTTGATCACAGAAGTCAAGAGAGATTAGAAAAGTATCTGTATTCTGCTGGAAGAATACACATTAATTCTTTTCTTTTCATAAGCCTAACTCAAACTCAAATACTTATCAGTAAGAATGTAATCACAGTAAGCTTCAGCATTGAAGTTGGAAGCAGTGGGAATCATACAGACCTTCGGCAAATATTTAGGCAGCCAGTCCACATAAAAATCTCAGACTGTTGCTACTCTCATGAAACCATATCCACAGTGGCTAATTTAAAGTTATCTCATATACCTATTTAAGCTATAATTGCATGTTTGCTGCATACTACAAGCACATCCTGACACTGTTCCTGTTAAATAGAAACTTCACGAGATTGTTCATACATCACTGGTCCACCCTTTCCACTGGATGGGGCACATCTGGAAACCAGACAGAACTATCAACGGGTAACTGAGCATATCTTTATTGTGGACAACTATGGGCATATCAAGAGAATAAAGAGAGGCAAAGGTACAGGTGTGCTGTAATAAATGGTTGGATATTGAGTAGATGATACTTTAAACTAGCTTATTATTCATAGTCATTCCTTAATTAGTCTGCAGTGCATACTAGAATTTATCAAATAATACACTGACAGAAAGACACAGAGTATTGTAACGTTTGCAATTTTAGTCACCCAAAGGTTAAGCACCAAACTATCTGAAGTCTACAGTATAGTCCCGATATATTGACCAGGTTTCATTTTGACATTAGAACTTCTGCACTAAGGGACCATGTTGGAGTCATCAAATCATCTGTATTATAGGAGAGATTTTTCTTAATGAACCAGGAGAAACTTATATTAGCTCCACACAGAATACGTATCCGTATAGTGTCACAAATAAGCACATGACTGAGATAGTTAATATGACGCTATTTGACCAGATAAAGTAAGTGCTAATACACAGCAGTGTTCTGCCCGATAGCTTTAACATCAAATCTGGGCCATCTTTGCACTTACAGATTTCTGTGCAGCTGCTGGTAAGAATTCCCCATCCCCCAACCCATGGGAGCACAGAAGCTGTCACTGCAAAGGAAAAAAATAAAAAAAAAAAAAACCAAACACCTCCACCAGAACCACACTTCACCTCTGCATAACTGTCAAAAACGTGAGCCTAGCTGAACTATAATGTTCCAATTGTTTACTTCTGCTAAACTTTGCATTTGACTTGTTACTGCTCAAGTATTTAAGCCATCGCTTCCTCATCTGCATCAGACTTGAACACATTTTTTCATTACATCTTATTTGAAATTTTTTTCCACCTTGATGACTTAGGAGTTACATACCATTCTGACCTGCTATTAGCAAAGTCACAGCATTGAAGAACACCACAAAAAAAAAAAGTACTAGCAGATTAGAAGTACACAATAGTTAACACATTTAGAGCAGTCTTATACTGGATTCCTTTCACAAAGAAAAAACCACATAACTAAAAACAAGAGCTACACTGATAAAAAACACAGAAAAGTAATGAAATAACTGAACCAGTAAACTTCAATATGAAGACAAAACTAGGAAATGGGACCAACAAATACAACTTGTCTACAAAACCATGTTTTTCATCCATCTAACATGTTTCTGACTGCACCATTAAAAATGTACCTTCCAAATTCCACCAATATAGTAAAAACTAGAAAAAAAAGTGTTTCCACTGCAAACAGATAATATTAGGGTCCTACAGAGAAAAGTTAGTCTTACAGATCATATGGAACCCATTTCGACTAAGAACAATAAATGCTCAACATTATACCAAGCACTTAAAAAAAAACACTAAGCTTGGTGGAGGACTTGAAATTAAATTTTCTGCCACTGTTTGATGCGTTACAGGTTACTCTTATTTCAGAAGCAAACAAAAAACCAAACAACAAATCAAAACCTACCTAACATGATTATCAATAAAAGCATATCTTGGATAATGTAACACTATGCAGATGGTCTGTTTTTAAGATCAGACAGTAATTGTTTTGTTTCTCCAAAAGTGTTCGTACATAATTGGTCAGTTTTGGAGGATCTACTTTTCAAGACTCCAGGTGGAAAAAAGGAACAAAAATCTGTTCATGTGACATACCCAGATGACTGATCTGGAACTTTAGTCATGCCCGCATTAGAAGACAAACCAAAAATGGAAGGGAAGATATTAAGATAAGTAAAAATGAGACACTTACTGAGAGTAGAATTCACAAGACTTTCTCTTTCTTCCTCGGGAGAAAAACACTAGCACTTTAACAGATAAATCTGACAGAAAACTCATCATCCACCCACTGGGAAGTGAAATGAATGAAAGCTCAAAAAAATGGCAGAGAAAGACCGGGGTGAGGGTGGGGGTGGGAGCGTGGGGGGTGGTGGAATGGATACTTTTTGGTTTACTTGCAACTATCTCTCAAAAAAACCTTAATAAAAAATAAACAGCTGAAGTCTGACATATTCACTCTTCCAGATCCTAACACCAAAAGTCATATGCAACATAACTTCAATTGTTTACATCACTTCATTTTAGCCAAGTCACATGGCACGCCATACCTCCTCTTCAAAATACTGTTCTGCCCTGTCACACTGACAAAGAACAGGACAAGAGATTGTTAAATTGCACCTAGGCAGGGAGACAGGATTAAGGCATTTGCACCAGGGTCAGAAAGCAATCAACCAACTTCAAAGGCAAGGCACCAATCTTAAATTTCCTCAACAGCAAAACACTCAAAACAAGGCAAGGTTTGCCAATAAAAGTAACATTTGCTGCTAAAGCAACAGATTAGCAGATAAGCTTTGAGGCACAGAAGTCCTCCACATCACAATTTAACCAACAGGTATCAACTGGAGAACCGAAAACAAATGCAAAAATGCATCACCCTCACTAGAAAATTATTCCTCATTTTTTTATCTTCCATATTTGTAAGTGGAAGAGCTGATCGAAGTTATATTTGGCAGAATAAAGTCCTTAATTAAAGCTCAAGGCTTCTCAAAGTCAGGCACCCATTTGGCGAGGTCAAATTACAACAGAATAGAAACTACCATCATCATCATCCAACCATTATCGACACCACAAGATCTGTATGCTGGACAGTTCAGAAGCATCTGTCATACATACAGATCAAAATGAAACAAAAATATTTATCTCCTTAGTTTTCCTGATTTGTTAAAGGCCACCTGAGCCAAAAATTTTCCTCTTAGAACAGAGGCATCAATCTAGACCACAGACAAATTCTGGAACACAAATTTTACTGAAAGCTATAAACTTCATTGTAGTAAAATATGCGAACAAAAATAAGATTTTTTTTTTTTTACGGATGACTCATTTAAGTTTGTCACACAATAATTATGAAGAATTTCAAGTCTACTTTTGAAGGCATTTCATGCAGCAAGGCTTGCTAAATCAAAGAATCTTAATGTTCTCACAATACATAAAAAGTGACCAAACCACATTTAATAAAGAAACAAATGGAAAACGAATAAAAGTTGGTGGGTGCTGACTGTCATTTGGTTTTACTGGAACATATCAAATAGTTTCACTACTCTTCTGCTAAAGATACGAAGAAAAGCTGAAACAGGAATTCACAGCTACAAACCACACGAGACCATGTGATAAGACATGCCCACCTCAAAAATGCAGGTGCATTGCCATCCACAGCTCGCTAGTGAATAGTCAAAACTGAACATACTCAGTTTCTCAAAGACTTAATAGATGACAAATATGACTCTTAAGACATGTTCTCCATTAAGAAACAGGTTTGCCCCATTTAGGTACTACAATTAAAGAGCATTTTGTGACACGATGGGTTTTCAAGTGGTAAGGGTAAAAAAACAAATGCTTTCTCTGCGTGGGTATCCTAACATGCCATTGACTTGCACTGCTACATTCAACTAGTTTAAAGGTAGCCTGCATACATCTATCACAATACAGTTTACCTTTGATCTAAGAGGGGATCTGAGGAATTCTAGCTAAACAGACTAAAAGACGATTTCCCTGAATTTGATCTCTAATCTGGAAGACAGATCTAATTAGTAATACCATTCCCATCATATCTTGTTTAGTATGCTACCTCAGCAAGTCTTTCCAATGTGAAGGTTAAGATAAGCCGAGGAAATTGCTCTGTAGGAAATACGGGCAAAGCCCATAAGCTTGTAACATGTCTAAGCACACTGCAGAGACCTATTGGATGCACAGGCCTAAGGTCTGGGAGAAGAACATTCTGGCTTTAGGAGATTTCTTACATTAATTGCCTGAGACTAGCAAAAGAGCACTTTAACCCAGAAACACCTTCTTAAGAAAAATTATGAAAAAGATACGGACGTTTTCCTCCCTCATTATCCAAATGACACTGAGCATCTCTAGATCCACTGCATCTGCCTGTGGGCAGACTATGAACCCCCCAGGCAGTAAGAGGGCTGAAACCTCCTGTGACAGGCACAGCAGACAAAGCAGGAGAGAAGGGCTGGTGACATGCTGACAGGGTTGGGCAGGAAAACGGTGTGTGCCCTTTTCTTCCACTAAACTACAGCCAGAGCTCCCTTCACCTTCAGTGAAGTCCTGAAATTCCAGAAGAGCATCTCAACCCACTGGTGCATTCTGGAAATTAAGAGCAGTAATGAAAGTGCAGATCTAGAGCTAGATTTCATTAGATTGAACAGTGAGACTTCAATATTTATTGTAGCTCTCAAACAGAAATTTAGAGTTTCACAATGAATGATTGTAGACGTGTTCTCTAAACAATGATAATCCAATTACGTATCACTCATTTAGACAGATACATTACTTTAATTATGCTTAAATTGTCTCCTATTGCTAAAATAAAAGTTAAATAATTTAATTTAGTACGGGAATACAGCAGAGGAGAAAGAGACAAAGACGTGGATTAAAAAGCTTACATGAATGCCAAAAAGAGAAAAAGACGGTTCCCTACACACTCAGGAACCATTAGAACCCTTCACATTTTTAACATTTTTTGCCAAACATGGTTTTATGTATTTTTTTTTTTTTACAGTGTTTTAGAATGTTTTGCTAAGGCAACTTGTGTATTGACTATAATACAGCCAACATACTGTATTATAAAGAAGACAATAGCAAGATCTGACTAATGTGCATTAAAGAAAACACATTTACTACCATGGGAACCCCGTTAGAATTCACCACTACTTCAAGTAGTCTACAGGAAGCTTTTCTGTGCTAGACTTCCTCTACTAATACTTCTAAGACATAAACATTAATAGTATAACAGGGAACAAGCACACACGCAATGTCATCTGCTTACAGCGTTTTCATCTAAATAGGTCTAACATACACAAGGAAACATGGTAGAAAGAATAAGATCACCACCACTTACTCCATCACTACAGCCAAGGATTTAAATGGAAAATTGAAACTAATTCACTGAGAACTCATTGTAAGCACAGTTATGAATATGGGAGAAACAAGGCAAAAAAATCCACACACAGCACAAAAAACAAGCATTACAAGAAATGTACCAAATTCAGTTGAAAGCTGACATCATCTAATCTGGTGTAGAAGTTTCACCAGAATGATTTTACTGTAACAAACTGAACCAAACTAAAACAGTGCCTATACAAAGCTTTTGGGATGCATAGTTCTAACAGAAAGAAAAGCAAGTTCCACCTCCCAATATTCAGTTTTATTGCAACTCTATCTGCATACGTAAGAGGACCAGCAATACCAGCAACATACAACTAGAGTTAGTTTAAACATTAAACCACACATAGGACTTGCCAAGTTACTGCCACGTACAGGAAAAGCTCAAGAAATCTTGCAAGACATTAACATACAGTTGAAACTACTTTTCTCACTTCCTGCGTGAAGGTAGTATGTGAAATCCACCTGGAAGTAGAACTCAAACATTATCAGGAGAATTTGTTTTTTAGCTACGTCTTACAGAGTCCAAGTTAGTCTTTCAATGATGGTCTGCAAACTTAAACACTATATAATAAAAGCATTTCTTACAAGTTGGGGTTTTTTTGCAGGGTTTCAGAGGTCAAAAAAAAAGGACCTAGAAATTTCAATATATAAGTCTTATTAGACTCCAGAATGAACAGTTATCAATCCAAAAATAGAACAAACTTTCCTCAGAAAGCATTTTACATGTTGAAATAATAGAACTACATTTTCTGTTTAACATCAAGAGCAGCCAGTATTTGTATACATAGCATTAGCTACTGAGGATCTGAACGTTTCACCAAATGGCTAGTTGTATCACACTCAACACTGAAATCCACTTTTAATCAACAAAAAGCATGGCAACTTGGCACATAATTTGGGGGTTACGTTTTTGGGGTTTGTTTTTGTTTGTTTGGGTTTTTTATGAACTTCAGAAAAAGAGGTACTCTTCTACAGAAATCCAAACAAAAAAAAATGTCTTCCAGAAAATATGGAATAAATCACATCACAAGCAGCATCCTGAATGTACTGTACATCAAGTTCCTTCTCTTGTGTAGTAGCAAGAAAGAAAAAGTGTTCTAATCCCTTGAATATTGTGGCAACCACAATAACTGCAGCACAAGATACCTACAACACCTACAACAATCTTTTTCATTAATATACGCTATTCTTTCCTTGCTCAAATTTGTATTTGTGTCTAAGGAGATGGAAATGGAAGAAGACAAGACGACAATCATAGAAAGTGGTCAAACCCAGGTACACTGTCTCAAGTGTACATCTACATTAATGGTAGGATACTTCAAAGTTTAAAGGTCTGAGACCGGAAATACTTGTGAGTTTGAAACAAGGAGTTTGAGGTAAGACAAGAGGCTCATGTTCTCTCAAGCATAGAAGTTGATAAACCAAGCCAGCCACACTCAAGCTACAAATATAAAAAACAACCTATGAAAAGGAACACCCATGGAACTGAATTTTGTATCTTCATTCCACTTTACTTGTATCTTGGTTGAAACAAGACAAAAACTGCTTTCTAGTTACTTTAATTGGCTGCTGTCAAAATCCTGAAGGAAAATATCTGTAAATCCTAACACGGGTGGGCTGAAGCATTCATGCTCAAGATACAGTTATATCTTCGAAAAATTCTCACCTACTCCTTCCTTCCTCCCCTGTGGCCGAAACACTGACACATCTGCGTGGGTGCACTACATGAAACACAATGATTGCTGGGCTGCCTGTCCCTTTACTGTTCCAATATTGCTAACAGATCAGACTATTTTAAGATAAGCTAATTATGCCAGTGAAGTATCTTATAAGCCATTAAGATTAAGCAGAAGAGACCATGAAGAATTAAAAGCAGTGAAGTACAGATAAGACAGAAGCAAGAATTGTGATCTCAACTCTTCAAGATAAGCCTGGAGGATTCCTCGTCAGATTGCAAGTACAAATTTTAGTCTGTACTTACTTTCTCCTGCTTCTAATAGTTGTAATGAGCACAAAAAACACTTCACATGAAGGGTTGCTTTTCCTTACATCTTGAGAAAATAGTCATTCAAGTTTTAGAAGAACAACACACCAAAACCTTTGTGGCTTGCTTGCAGGCATTATCTACATGCACGCAAGACAGGCAGCTATAGAAACAAACATAGATGCCTTAAAAGAAATAGATCTGAAGAAAAATCCTCAGACTGTGAGTTTGTTGCACAGAAAGTTTCAAGAAGTTTATCAGATCATCTTCTAATTAACATTTCATTAAAGGAATACATGTTGGAAAAGCAGGTTGAAACCTCTTTTGAGAACTACTCAGCCAGTATCTTCAGGAATATTATGGTAGGTTTTATTACTGAACAACTCAGCCTTAAAAATACCATGTTTAAAAAAATAGGATCCAGAAAGTTGTCAATAAAACACCGGGATGAGGTCACATGGCGGGGTGGGGAGAGGTATTTTAAAGAAATTTATTAGTATCTCTTAGGAACATAAGATATTCCCTCCACTCTTTTGTTCCTTCAGGGGGAGAGGGGGGGCAGGGGAGATTAGACACAAGGCGTTAAAACAGAAAAATCTAAATGGTTTCTAGACAAACAGGTCTTATGACTTTCTTTGATGCAAATAAGCTCCTGCTCCCCCACCTCCAGAAGATATGCGTAAAAGCAAACTGCTGTCCAAAACTATATACAATTATGGTCCAAAGTCTGGCAAGGGAAAAGCAGAGGACAGGCAGTAACAATCACAACACACTGAGCTTCTATTCTAGATCACAAGAATCAAATCCTGAGTAGAAATGCTGCAGAGTCAATTCCCTGCACAAAATCCCCAAACCATTACAGAATTTTGCAAACAGCATCCTGACCAGACTCTCTGGGTAGGAAAAAAATCACAAGTGTTCTACACAACTATCTTCCCATATACTTACAAACAGGCATCATTAAAATGAAGATCTATTTAAGATTTAACTTTATACTGCTGAACGAATGAATCACAGCCTAATATGACATTTAGATCAAATCAAATACATTAAAAGCAAAGCAAATTAAGAAACTGAAAGTAGTTTTAAATCATCCTACCTTTAAGAGTTTATTTTCATAAAATTAAATAAAAACACTTAAGAAAACAACACTGTTTGCTGATACAAGATTAGAAAATTATCAATGATGGCACTGAAATCTTGAAGACGGAACTGTATTATCATAGCTTTCTAAACCTGCTTTTCTAATAAAATGAGGTTTACATGATCACAGTCTATTCTCCCTCATTAACAGCTTCTGCTTCAATTGGCCAGTTCCAACCAAGTGCAACAGTAAAACTATCAATTATTTCTAAGACTTTATATAGTGCTGCCAAATTTTTCACCCAGCAGTTGCATGCAGCCTCCAAGCCAAGCACCTGACGTGCAGTGAGTGACCAGCAAGGCAGCAGGTTCTGTTGGGTAACTCAGGCAGTCAACAGGCACCTGTGCTCAGACTAGCCACAGCTAGCAGGGCTTTTAAGATATTTACAGAACTTAAAGAAATATACTGTATAGAGGGAATACTCTGAAAGATTAGGGAATACAGAACTTATTTTTCAAGTCTTCTGTAAAGTTTTCTTACATGCAAAACTACTACTTCACTATTACTGTTCTGACTATTTTTAAATATCTCCACCACTTCTCCAAGTCATATTTTAATATCATAAATAAAATGGGCTATAGTATACACAGAGTAAAAATTTTCATACACACATTGTCTTTGTTCTTCCCTCTTCCCCATACCACGCTTACTTGCTCCTAAGCAACCCAGCCATAAAGCTGGAATCCTTTTATCTCATGCAATCACAGTGGTTGTGCTTGCCTAGAGCCAGTATTAACAGGATGGTCTGCAGATCCTTTAATGACTTCCATCTCCTCTTAGACAAAAATTAGAAGGTGAAAAGAAAAATACCATGGTAGCAAAACCCAATAGCACCCATTAGTAACATCAAGTTGGTTGTAGCCTAGATTTGTTCTAAAGTATTTCTTCAGTCCTATAGCAAGACCTGATGGTCATGCTCATTCAGAAGTTCAGCCAGGACCCCAACCGCTGCACAAGCATGCCTGGATCACCAGAGGGTGCTGCAGGGGCTCACAACATGACTACAAAGTAGATTTGGGCTTGGATCATAACCTTCTAACATGGGGAAAGTCCTTTTTGCAACTTTTTTTTAAAAAAAAAAAGTTTTTACTTGGGTCTCTTCCTAATCATAACATTTCGATCCTCTCTACACTCACTTCTTTGGAAATGAATGACTCCATTACTTTTTTTTATAGACTGGTGCAAGTTTTATATAAGCACCTTGTGCTAACACACTATTGATTGGAAACATGCACGTACTTGACAACAACAGGATTCACTGACTAATTCTACAGCATCTTCAAAAGATAACTATAAAAAACAGGCATGTCAGCACCAGGCTTAACTTGACAGTACAGGAGTCCATCTCCTCAGCAAAAACATATGGGGAACCTACAAATAGAGAAAAAAAGCCTGCAACCCACTGAACTAGAGAAGTCTCATATATAGGGCATGCTAAAAGTATCTGCAGGAAGATCTACTGAAAAGCAGCTAGTGGGATAACTGTGGGCTATCACGTTACATTTCATCTTACATAGGAGGCCTGGATTCACAGTAGATAAGCCTGTTAAAAAAATCAACTAGAAATCACTAGGAGCATCCTTCAGAATACTAAAACAGTTGAAAATTTCAACTACTATTACTATCCCATAACCCTATTACATTTCCTAAACAAATCATTAGGTTTTAAAATACTTTCCCCCTATTTTGCAGGAAGCATCTAAATGACTCCAGTATTCAGGAACATTAATCACTTACGTTTTAAAATCCAGAACTTTCAATCATTTGAACACATTTTACTAGTTCCTTGAAGCTACTGAATTAAGAGCGATAAACAGAAAAATTGACCAATGGCTTTTTTTTTTTTAAGGAGGAAAAAAAAATCATTTGACAATTATCTTATGATAACTCTTGTTGTTTCTCCCCTCCCTTCAAATTTCAACTCATATTAAACCCATGACAAAGTCTGGGGGACTTTCTGAATTTCTGTGTGTCTTTCACTGAGAACAAGTGTTCCGTATTTCTATCTGACTTTGTAATATAGGTTTGGTAAAATAAAATATTTTTTAAGTTTCAGTTAATTCAATTTGTAAGTTTCCCATTACTTTTTTGATGGCTATGCAAGTTAGCAGTTTTCATATTTGTGACCAAAAAAAACCAACAAGGAGCTACTTAAAACTGAAAATTATCCTTTGATATTCAACAACGTTATTACATGCTCTATGTACTCCTTGTGAATTTTTAGAGTATTTGTGTTAATAACCAGAACTTCTGCAAATATTCCCATATTCTGTATCTCCAATATCCAGTCAATACCCCCCTCCACCTACCGCTTATATCTCTCTTCAGCCATGCAGGACTGTCTTCTTCCCTTGAAGGAATTCTAATTTAGTGCTTCCTAATGGAAGCCATTAATACTTCTACTGCTGGCACTTTTTTCATAGTTGAGCCCAACACCTCTCAAAGCAAAGATCTTCATATTTGTTTCACTGACAAAAACTAAAGACACCAACATTTGGAATCCTATTAACAAAGATAAGGAGAACAACAAGACGACAAAACAAACAAAAAAAAAAACAACACACCACACAAACCACAAAAATCCTAACACTCCAAAAGAAACACAGGAGGATATTAAGGAAGTCTCTCAGAGGAAATCCTTCTTCTGCACTCAAAAGCTTCAAATCCCAAAAGCCAACTAGCCAAGCTAATACTTGTATTACCGAACCCAGACCAACAAACATAATTTGACATCCTATAGGCTCAAGAATTTTAGAGAAAGCGCTTTTCACTTGATGCGTACAGAAAGGGAAAAGTGTATCTCTTGCCATACCTTTTACTTTGCCCTTTTTTAACCTGAAACCAATGGGCTTCTGACCATAAATTTAAGACACCCAAATTGCAATTAGAACTTCATATCATTACAAAATAACTTTAACATTTTCAAGGTAAAATAAAAATATTTAGTTACTGAAAAATTTAGTTTATTACCCTCACTGCATGCCAACATAATACAAGAACAGTGATGATGGAACACCCCATTTTCTCAAATATTCTCAGAAGGCTCAGTGCTTTGAAAGCTCACACTGGAAAAAGCAACATTTTTTAATTGTTATGTACACTAACTTATTAGCAGTCATTCTTGTCAGCTTACAGTTTTTAAAACAGGATGCATGCAGTCATATCAGGAAGAGGGCAGTTGCTGTGAAAGAATGATACCAAAAACAAGATGTCCTTAATGTTGATAACCTCATACAATGTTTCTGAGCTATAGAAGTTTTCCACAACAGTAAGATGGTCAATTAAATACAATTCAAAGCATCTGGAGAAAGATGCCTGCTTAAAAACACCGTCGCTTTTTTTTTTTTACATGTGAGGAAAAATAAAAAACCTATTGCAACTTCTTTCTCAGCCTCCTGGACTCAAGTATTGCAGATTTTGTGTGATACACGGGGGGAAAGTCACCTTATCCTAACAGTTTCTTTAATAGACACTGCCAAGGCAAGTCCATTCTGCCTTTTATGACCCCTCATCTTTTTGTATGTGTGTGTATATATCCGTGAGTCTCTCAAGGTTCAACTACTTGCTACTCTCTTCTCTTACAACTGTTAGTAATTCTTCCATATCCCATCTTTTTACACTTACAATACCTTCCTATGCATCATTATCAATATAGTATCATTAGGGATACTAAAATCACCTCCTCTGAATTCTTTCTCTCAACTCTGTATGCCAGTATCTTCCAGAAAGAAACA
Organism: Himantopus leucocephalus; assembly: GCA_003993805.1. Lineage (NCBI taxonomy): Eukaryota > Metazoa > Chordata > Aves > Charadriiformes > Recurvirostridae > Himantopus > Himantopus leucocephalus. Next base: position 20,082,964 of record RSEF01000010.1, on the reverse strand, counting down.
TTTAACAGCATAGCCAAAGACCAGCTCAGTTATAGATGTGCTTACATAATGACATAGCTAAAAGTTTAATAATTTATCCTCCTTGACCTTCCACACATTATAAGCGATCACATAAAGTTACAAGATCAGGCCTGTGTATATTGGTACAACACTCAATACTGACACTGACCACTGCTTGCAAGTATTACTGCAGGTATCAAGATGACATATCCGCTTTACGTATTCTCACAGGTCTATGGTTAGCTTTCAAACAATAAAAATAACATTAGTCCAATCCATGAAATCCTAAATGACAATGTTGGAAGCAATCTGGTTTTTATATGAACCCGAGTTCAAAAACACCTGAAAGGATTTGAAGTAAATGGAAAAAAAATCCTTCTTCCCCCCTATTATCATCATAAAAGTATCATGAGCACAAACCCTTCCGTTCCACACCCCGCTCTTTTAGGTGATCTCTGACCACCATAGTAAAGGCAAACACATTCTTCTCCTAGTTATTTAGCTCGTTATTAAAAAAAAAAAGTAAAAAGACACAGTAAAAGGTGCTCCATCATCAATGCCTGGTACACAGATACTTAACTCAAAGCAAGCACCTTTCCACAACTATGTTTGGCTGATAATTCCTAACACTTTTTATCCTGGTATACTTAAAATAGGCAGGCAACAATACTTACTAACCACTAGTGAAATCCAGCTGAGCACAAAGCAATACAGAATGCATTTTCAAGTCTCTAGGTTGGCCTGTAAGGACTCTGGCAGAATTCAAGAGCTCTTCAGGGACAGAGACAAATATAACCGGGAGACCTACCTAATTAAGCGTCACTAACATTCTGAATATAGAGTAGTTAATTCCTTGAAAAATAATTCAATTAATCACACTCTTATTAAGAAGGATGTGTTTTCTTCTCATTATATAGGCACGCTTGTACTGTTACAACACATGGGGAACAAAAAGCATAGTGCTTTCTGTAGAAAAGGTTCTATACTGCCTTGCATCAAAATTTTGAAAAAAACCTGGCCACAAAATTTAGCTGTCTTTACTCAACAGTCATTCCTACCTAATTCTTCACTGCAGCCTCAGATTAAGGAGAAAAGAGGAAAGGAAGATTACCACATATACCACTTTAAATATTCCAACTCAGTGACTGTTTTGGCGGGGGGGATTGAAATCTCAGGAACAGAGTTGTCTTGCAAGGTATTAATTCCTCTTTAGTGTCAAATGGAAATGACAGTATACAGTAGAAGGGTTTATGTTCCTAAAGAAAAACATATTTGAGTTAAGGATTAAGACATCTAGAAAAATTCTCATAGAACCACTAAACATAAGTCTAAACAATACAGTTGATAAACAAAAATAAAAGTCCCTTAATGTGGAAGAAAAAAACTCCCTTTCAACCCCATAAGCAATAACTTGAAAAAAAAAATCAAGTGTTAAAACAAGAATGCAACGTATGAAGGGGATGGTAAGAGGTAGAAATGTAGATCAGATGCTTACTTTGAAATAAACAAAGCAAACTACACTACTGCAGGCTACAAACTTAACCCTCCATGGCATTATTTATTAGCTGGTACTCTACCACAGACACACGCTGGGGGAGGGTATCTGTCATATTACAGAGTTAAAGTCTGTTTTTAACTCTTAGTAATACTACTTTGTTCATTCATTATATACTGTATCAATGACCTAAAATGTATTTTGATTAGCTGCCCAAAAAAGTTCCTGAAGTCTTTTTACTGGAAGGTCAACAAAACTACCTTGGGGGGGGGGGGGGCTGGGGGGGGGGGGGGGGGGGGGGGGGGGGGGGGGGCCCCNTGTGTGGGAATCAAAATAATCTCTTCCTGTAATCTTACAACCTTCATAAGACACCAAATCCATGCTGTAAACCTTCAGGGAAAGTCAGGTATATTCAGTTATTTCAGGGTCTGACTGCACCTTCGGAGACTTTATTTCACATGACAGGAGAAAGAGTTAAACTAAACCCACGCTCAGTACCACATTGGCTAGCCCATTCAGACAATTACTGCATTAGTTTTTCAACACTAGCAGCAAAGCATACAAGAAAAGAGAGGAATAGTGCATTTATCTTCCCTGCTTACACTACCAGAGCTGAAGAAATCAAATCTCAACACAAGGCAATGGGCACTAAAAACCATCCATATTAATCACGAACAGAGATTTTGACTTTTGTTTCATTTGGTCAACTGAAGAACACATTATTACACATGTGAAATAGTATCTTTCAAATACAAGAAACGTGAAAACTTAAATAAAGCCACTTTGTGAAGAAGTTATGCAGCATATACATCACCACATGATATTCAAATTAATTCAACGTAATTTTTGTTCAATAAGAAGTATTTCCCAGTGTTTTGCACACATTATCAGGCTGCTGTCATACTGAGTAGGCCGAAAGCCTAAGTTTTACACAGAGCATTTCATCCTGTGGCCTTTAAAAATAAAAATTAAGAATTTGTTAAGGTGAACAAAATGTGCTAATGTTAACTTTTAGAAAACATATTTTTTAAAAATTAAGCTTAACACAAGACATCTCTCATGCAAGGCATAACAAACTACAGTTATTACAACTTCAAGATATTTCTTATTTAGGCAAAAAACTTAGTTCCCAAACTAATACAGATTTGCACATTACATAGCATTATACTACACTACTTGTACTACTGTTAGAGAATTCATCAGCTGTGTTTTGTTATGCACAGCATGACCTAGAGCAGGCAAGGTAGCATGGCATTGTTCACAGACTTGCATGGTGCTGCTAGTCTCCCTGAAGCAGCACTTCGGCCCAGAATACACAGAATGACATCAACAAGTTATCCAAGAAACTTGGCTAACATTCTAAAATAAACCCCGTAAAAGCTTTGCTGCCCTCATTAACCAGTTTAAGGTAAACCGCATGCACTTCAGCTCAAATACGTTTTCTAAATAAGATACGTCTTCTGCCATGATAAGCCATTTTATTCTCCAGAATTATTTCAAGTTTTAATTCAGCTAAGTCCTCCTTATCTTACTAGTCCAACATGACTCAATTCTGTAGATCAATTTACCTAACTTCATGAAATGCAATGCTCACTTATTTCTTCACCCCTTGTTTCGCAGAGAAAGAAACTAATGTTATGTGAAGTTACAGGAATCTAAATCCAGACATCTACGCATATGTGCAAAGCATTCTTCTATGGGCCCACTCACAGAGGTGAGGTATAACCACACTGGCTTAAAGACACACTTAAAAAAATGGAGCAAATCAAGCAAACGTAGGAGATAAAGTCTAATATATTTCTACCATAGTTTACAATCTTTAAACATCTTCTTACAAATACATCATGAGAAATGCTACAATATTAAAACTGGTTTAGATGAGCTGCACTGGCAGAAAGAGAGACTACCATGTACACTGAAATTGTTCTGACGTAGATGCTGTCCCTCTCATTGAAGGATTCTTCTCATTTACTGATGATACTCCTCTACTACTCCTGGTGGACTATGTCAACTACAGATTTAGAGAAGAATTATGGAGGAGAAAGATAACTAACTGGGGCACTGGGTTATTTTCCTTCCTAAATTCCAAACTGAATGCCCTCAGTCAAACAAGGCTCATCTCCAACTGGCCAGCACTGTTATAATCCCTTAACATCAAGACAAATTGTTCCATTCTCTCATTTTTGTTTTGCTAGCTAAACAAGCATAGAATTTTAAAATATAGTTTTGTAATTGTGCCCTTTAGCGACCAAAAGTGTCAAAATTGCATCCTTTATTACAATTCTTCTAAATTATGTAATTGAAAGACATGTCATTTTGCACATAATCTAGCACCTAAATGAAAAAAATAGTTTAAGAGAGGAACCTCACACTTCTCCCCCAAATGCAAATAGCTTGTTAGAGAGAAGAAAAAAACCCCATTCTTACATGTAACAGGTAAACTTTTGAAATAATTTTTAAAAAGACAGTATAGATTATAGGAACGTTGCTCAGACACCTTTTGTGCAGGTTGTTTGAACACTAGCTAGCAATAACAAGACAACAGAAATATCTATCAAAATAGATACCTAGATCCTAAAAGTGAAAAAAGACTTGTATAAGCAACAATTAGGTGTAGACATTTAACATAAGTAAGTCTGAAAGTTTATAGCCTTCCTTATGCTACATAAAAATTTACCAGACTGTGAAAAAGGTTTAAAATAAATACCATCTATATTACCAGTTCCATACAAAACCGCATATTTTTCCTTACTACTACTGCTTCTGTTGCTCCTTTGTACTTCCCAGAACCCCTTTTCCCCACTGTTCGTAATAAATTTAGTCTTTGCATGACTACGGGACACAATGGTTTTACACTAAGCGCTAAAAGAAACCCTCATCTTAAATTGTCTTTTTTTCCCCTACAGAGCTCCAGTTTCTCAACTCTGAAATTAATCACTTGTCAAACATGTCACTATGGCTTAGTTTTTCTAAGCAATTCCATTCTCTTCGCATCTCGAAAGCAGGTAAAAATTTATTAGAAAAAATATAGCTCCATGAAGACACAGAATCTACTGTCTTTCCAGTCAGAGAACAGTCGCTTTTCTTATCCTCATGACTTCTGCACAGAGCTGCCGGACACAAAATCCCACTTGGAGCACAACACAGCTGTACCTTCAATCTTTTCCTCCTCTGGACAAAAACATCCTCTAGTTTACACATTAGCGAACAGTTTCTCCTCCCATTTGCAACACACCTTCATGCGGTGTACAACTACTTTTAACAATTTCTACCTTCGCCTCTCCCCTCCCCGACCCCCGATCGTTTTCCCTCGCGTGTACCACGGAGAGACTCCTAGGAGGAGCGGGGGGGGGGGAGGGGGGGTCGGTTTGTTTTTAAACGTGATGTTGGTTACCCAACGCGGCTGCCGAGAAGCAGGACAAAAGGTACTTTTCCTCCCCGCCTTTCCAGCCGCACGCACACCCGAGCGGAGCCGGCCACCCAGCCGAAGACGATCTTACCTCAGTGTTCCCCGAACGCCAGGGCCTCGTACCCCACCCTCTCTCCCTGGTGCACCAGCCCTCGGGCAGACTTCGCCGGCCTGGTCCATAAATGTCCATCCCTCTCCTCCAGCCGGCGGTGCGGCAAGTTCTGCAGAGGCCCCGGCCCGCGGGGAACTCGCCCACCCGCCGGACCCCGCGCCCGCGGGACCCCGCCGCCCCCGCGCCCCTCCCCCGCCCGCCCCCCGCACTAACTTCCCCGCCGGCACCCCCCGGCTCCGCTCCGCCGCGCTCGGTACGGCACAGCGGGAAAGGGATGGCGGCGGGGACGCCTCCTTCTCCCCCCTCCCCCGCGACTCAAGCCGCCCCCCTCGGCGACTGCCCCCGCCCGTCACCCCCTGCCCCTGCCCCTGCCTCCGACCCC
>RSEF01000010.1:20061549-20077556 GCA_003993805.1 Himantopus leucocephalus | reverse complement strand
CTTTCCCTGCTAATCTCAACGGCCAGGTCAATATTACAAACTGTTGCTGATATTGCAGTGTCAGACACAAGTAATAAAACACAGAAACAGAATAAATTCCTCCCTGAAAATTGAGTTCTCACAAGCCTTGCTCTTGTTAGATTTAAGAACAAGTATTTTTGCCTTATGCTGCTATGTACTACTGTTTAGCAAAGATATCGATTCATTTTTAAGTCTCCCACTCTCACCCCAACACAAAACCCCTTACTAAACCAAGCCAACTCATTGCACACATTTTCCCCCAGGGACAGGATGAGTGAGAACAAACGGTACGTGTCAGATGTTGGTCACACTATGTCAGTGCTGTGCTAGCTAATCACTGAGGGCAAACTATAGGGGCTAGAGAAAGCCCCTAGAGAAACTAGAGAAAGTAAACCACAAAAATCTCCAATTATTACAGCCGTGTCACCAAAATAATACTGACACAGCTATACCAGGAGAAGTGTGCTTTCACTAGTACTATTTATTTCAGCTGGGACTAGAGAAAGGAAAAGCGTAACTTTGTCAGAAAAGCTTCACCTGCACATACTGACATTCTTCTACTACAGACCTGACTTTGTTTTGGCTTCACTAGGTAGCACCCTTGACCCAGGGCGATATGACTCCAAGAGTTCTTAATACTCAAGAAACTTAAAAAGCCTAAGAAAGACAGCAAAATGATGATGTAAGAAGCTTTTTTAAAAAAAAGCATCTGAGATATCAAATAGTGGAGAAGCCAATACATTTACAATCGTATTCTTGAATTTTGAAGCCACGTTATGCATTATCTAAGCATGTTCTGACAACATTAAATCCTACTGAAACCGTTCTATTCTATGTACTTTTTACTTTTTTTTTTTCCACTTCCCAGTCCCTCCTTAATCACGGAGGGCCACACACCACCGCAGGCAGTATACTGTTGGGCATCGGTCAAGCTCCAGAAGAAAACATGACACTGCAGGACAGCACCTTGCCCGTAAATCTGACATGCAGGAAGCTGAACAAGGCCCCTACTCAACTAAAATAAGGGACAAGGAGCAATGGGCACAAACTAGAATATGGGAAATTCTGTCCCAACACGAGGAAAAACTTAATTACTTTGAGGGTGACAGAGCACTGGAAGAGGCTGCCCAGAGAGGGTGGGAAGTCTCCTTCTCTGGAGATATCCAAAACTCGCCTGGATGTGTTCCTGTCCATCCTGCTCGAGGTGAACCCGCTTTAGCAGAGGGGTTGGACTAGATGATCTCCAAAAGCCCTTCCAAATCCTACCATTCTGTGATAACCTGTAACAGCTCAGTCCAGTGTACCAGCTTAGAGATAGGATGAGGGGTAATGGCTTCAAACTGAAAGAGGGTAGATTTAGATTAGATATTAGGAAGAAGTTTTTCACTGTGAGGGTGGGAGGTTGCCCACAGAAATTGTGGCTTCACCATCCCTGGAGGCGTTCAAGGCCAGGTTGGATGGGGCTTGGAGCAACCTGGGCTGGGGGGAGGTGTCCCTGCCCACGGCAGGGGGGTTGGAACTAGATGGTCTTTAAGGTCCCTTCCAACCTAAACCATTCGACGATTCTATGAGGTCCAACTTACATAAGAGGCTCTACAAATAATGCACGAAGAGTAACCTGTAAAACAGACAGACTGGTGGAAAGCATCAAAGATAGGAGCCGGCAAGTTTTGCTCCATATGTCAAGAGATGAGCAAGTTTGGCTCCACACGTCAAGAGATGGAAACATTGTTCTGACTGGTTTTCATTTTAGCTGCTAGCTACGGTTAACTTCCAAAATGTCATTTCAGCTCTCACTTCATCAGACATCGCACATTTCAATGACAGTTTCTGCAAAAGGGTACCAGGTCATATATTCCTGATGTTGTCAGAGCACACAGCACAAACTGCGCTGAAAAAAATAAAAATTGCAATATGTACATGGAATTTTACGCTGCAGGGCACATTCAATTCAGTAACATTGGAAGCAGTGTAGAAGAGGAACTTTTGTTGGTCCATGCACCTCAAGTGTAACCTCTGATGTAGCCAATACTGTGTGGTTAAGGTGCACTTAAACAAGGATCAGAAGAGCTTTATTTTGGATTTATCAGGTTTGACTGTAAATCTGTTTAAGAAAAGTTTGTTGGGTTTTTTTTTTTAATGCTGTTTCAGCAGGTAGCTGAGCAAGAACCACCTAAAAAAACCCCAAGCAACCAATATGCTAAGAAAGCATTGCTGTGGCTGAATTGAGAATTTCAAGATTCAACAGTCACTCTTCCAGTATGCCCTAAAATAAGACAATCTCTTTCCCAGCAGACTCCCTTAGGCTCTCAAGGGAGACAAATGACTTCGTAATTACCACGAGAAATCTTTACAGAATCTACCTCCAGCCTCCTTTCTCCAGAAGGGAGTTATATTTGACTGTTCAAAAAAAAAAAAAANNNNGACTGTTCAAAAAAAAAAAAAACCAAACCCGAAACCACTAGCATGTAATAAACTCAGTCTACTTCATGTGTAAGGTGACCCTACAACAGATTGTATGAGCTAGGATTGCAAATTACTCTTTTTGGTCTGGCCAACAAATATAAACTCAGACACATTAGTGTCTGATGAAGGTATTTTTATGAGCTGAAGATGGATCTCATATGGTACAAAACTCACCAAAGAGTTGGTCTGTGGTTTATACATATTGCATGATCACTGTAATGAGTGGTGCCACTCACACAAAACTAGGAAGTGCTCCTTCTCTGGTCTTTGATTTACACTCACATCAGGAACAGTGGAATTTATTACTTTACCATATCAAGTGCCATTTTTGTTTAATGGAACATGCAACAGATTAATGAAAAAGCTGGATTTTAAGAGGGCAACTATAAGCTGAAAATAAGGCAGGGCATTTATTTTATATTAAAGTAACTGAAGACCCCTGGAGTGTAGAAGTGACACACATTTTACATAGCTTCATTGTGTTTTTAAAACCCTGAAGTGTAAGAGATGCAATTCTGTATGATAGATGTCTATAAATAGCACGTGAATGTAAGACAGCTGACAGAAATAGTGACTTTATTTTAAAAGTTTTAATGGCAATAACGAACATTGAATTATCCAATTAATTTTAGGTCAGAGGTTTTGATTGTCAATCTCTCCAAAGATTTTGTTGTTGCACTTAATAGATCTGCTACTACCAGAAGACTACCAGTTGCAATGAAGAAAAAGACACAGCTAGACAACGCTTTTTTTAAATATATTTTTTGTCATTAACAGTTAATTATGCCATTGCAAAAACCCATTCATAGGTATCTTAACTGTCTTCTGCTTCTATTTCTCTCTTAACTGAGTACAGAATTGAAACTACGTGAACAGCTTAACTCCATACATGCTGCCTCATTTCAAGTGCTGACATTTTTAAGAAAGGTACTGCCCACAACTATACTAGACGGGGTACACCTTCACTGCGGCTACACTAGGCAATGGTTAACTGTTCAAGTGCCACTGCTGCAGAGAGAAATGGGAGAGCGCATCTTCAGTGCACAGCACTGTCCAAGAATGCAACCTTTGCTTCTGTACTTGTCTGTTTACCTAGAAGTACTTTTTTGTGTTGAAAGAGTGCTCTTCTCTCCCAGAAAATGCAGGAAAACTCACTTGGTATTTAAGGGGAAAAGAAGTTGAATCACCTAGGTCCTTCAACATATTCCTATCTTCACAGCAAAGGGAGTACTTCTGGTCTCAAGTTAGATTCTCAACTCTTAGCACATACTCCCAACCGGGTAAGCCACTCCGGCAGCAAGCAGTCTCGCACAGAAATTCTGTATGCGCGGATATAAGTGAGCACACCAGGTTTAAGCATGGATTATAAACCCAGATAAACTGTAGTAAGATACCAGAAGTTGAAGATAAACGACAACCATAGTAAGAGATTTATACAAAAAATTTTTGCCTTACGCTACCCAAAAAACCTCTCTGAAGTCAAGTCATATTGAACCATAAAGGATCAATGATAGAAAAAGTATGTCTTTCAACTTAAATAAAAGTTATATTTAAAGAAAGTTACAGTGTAAAATTTTATCTCACCTCTGTGCATTATTTTATGCTTTTCCCTCAGATATGTGAGTCCTTTTATTACCTAAAGACAAATAAAGAAAATTTCCATTTATGAAACAGAAAAGATAATTGCATGCTTTGTCTGTACAAGAATTCCAACAGAATGCAACATAACAGAAATCCCAAAGCGTAATCACTGCAAATCAGTATTTTGCTTAATTCATACCTCCAGCTCAGACTAGAAAAACAGAATCAACTGAACCCCTACTGGAAGTTCTGCATACACAGTTTGTTGCACAATAGATACGAAAAGGTAACATTCAAAGTTTTTTAATTAAATGTCAATTCTGTTCTTATCCAGAAGAATCAGCTGATACAAAAGCAGGAAAATCAAAGTAAACACAATAGAATGTGTTACTCATTCCAATGCCCTGAGCTACCAAACGATGACACGATGACAAAGACTGCTTTTTAAAAGAAAGCAACACACTTAAAAATCCAGTAGTATTTCTCTCTCCCACCCTCTTCAGTCCTGAAGCAGCAGCTTCCTAGATCTCGCATTACCGCACCAAGACATAAATGTACCCCCTTCCAGTCTTTGAGAGCGACGAACACTTACCGCGATGCTAACTTTGCCCAGTATCTGCTCTGGAATTCTTCCTGCCTTTTTCAGTACTTGATCCAAGGAGCCACCATCCTAATAATAAATGAATAGTCAAGCTTTAATCAAATTATTCTAAAACACTTCAAACAGGACTGTAGTCTGAAGCCTAAATTTGGTGAGAAAAAAAGGTATGTCGCTTCTCATGCTTGATTTAACATTGTTATGGCACATATCTGAAAAAAATAAATTCTTCCTCAGTAGGAATTAGTTGCATGTTTGTTTAAAATAAACATTTGGCCAGTAACAACATCCACTCAAATAAACACTTCACACAATGATCTTCCATACTATTATTTCCATGGTTTGGCTCTTGTTAAGGAAGTACTGTCCACAAATAACTGTTGGCCAAACATTAGGAATTTTACAGATTTCTGTAACCTTCAGATCCATGCAACAACATGCATTTTTTTTCTTGTACAGCCATCACACTATATTATCTCCCTCTCCAAAGACAGTGTGAGGATGACTGAAGAAGCACAGAAGATTGTATGATCTTGATTACAAGGATGAAAATTCATCACACAGGAAAAGACCGAGTTCTCTTCCTGAATACAGTGCATGCTAGTGCCACCCCATGATCATAATTAAACGCAGATCCCTGTTTACCTCCTCCCCTAGATGAGATCCTACACAGATAAAGTTGGCCTTGCTTAGTTCTGCATATCCAGGATGACTGTGTAAACTTCCAAGGATGGAGGGTTGATTTGGCACAGCTCTCCAAGAGCAAAAATAGGAAGAAATGTTTTTAAAGTTTCATGGTAAGTAACTGTCTTGCTAATCTTATTAGGTTAAGTAAATTGAATGCATGCGCACACACACCCAGCAAAGGGAAATATATTCCACTGTTGCTAAGAGCTCCTGAGAAGGAAACCTGTAAAAAAATGCCATTTATTTTTAGCAACTGATTCAACAATAGGCTCATACATAAGATCTAGATTCTCTAGAACAGAGAATATACAGTCAAAGAAGAAAGTAGAAAGCTATTTCTCAAACTAAAAAGCAATATCCTGTTGTCCAGATCAGCATTTGACGTCTCCCAGTACTCAAGACAAAAACCTAACTTGAGAAAGCAACTGCCTTCTGCCTTAACCTATCCTTTGGAAGTCTTCATCACTATTTATACATGTAAACAGAAAAGCTAGAGTGCAAAGTTTTATTATTTGAGGACTAAAAATCTAAAACTCTTATGAGAAGAAAAGTATATAAGTACTTATTTGATCATGTACTTTTGTAAAAAACAAAAAAAACCCAAGACACCCACATACACCACACTTGATTAAAAATACACCAACAGAAAAAAAAAGGTCTATATAAATCTCTTGTATAACCAGTCTGCATTTCTGGACAGCTGTCTCAGCAGAGACACTGGTATATTAACAAAGACTTCACACAGAAAAACATCCGTATTTTTTTTCCCCCTCCCTGAGGACTAGCTCCAATCCTGGAAGAGGCTGAATACAATTCAATTGCCTAGTGTTGGCTGCAACCTTCAGTGTCTTTCAGAAGCAAACTTCAATCCTTTTGCCCATTAAATACCTGGTGCTAAGCGAAGTTATGCATTGATTTTGAATTTATGTACCTAAAAATATCAAACACAAATCTTTAAGTTCTATGCCCTTTCCACTTCCAACTTTTTGTTTGTATTCGTACTTATGTTTTGTAACTCACTCCTAAAAATAAGAATTTTGACTAGCAGTAATTGAAAGAAAGATATGTACAAAAAAAGACAGAGATTCTCATCTAATCTTTTTATCCAAAAGGAGACAAAAAACTTCCACCTAATGATCTGCATTAAGCCAACAGCTTAATGGCTTCATTAAGACTACAATTTAAATAATGCACCTTCCCTTTCCATTTCATGTCTTATTGATCAATTGTTCTATGTGTAAAATCTTGTACCCAGTCTTAGATCAGCTTCAGCACTGAAATACCAGCTTTCATACTGCCTTCTCAAATTGAAGAGATGTCTGCTGTCAGAAATATCATTCCCTGCTTAGAAACTTGCAAACCTTGCCTCCTTGACAAATAAAGAGAGATTCTTTAGGCCTTTTGTTTCTACATGTTATTACATACCACCATCTCTTTTGGCATGCGTTAACATACAAGCTTTTAGCAATTGCAGATGTGCACATTTGTGACATTTAATAACGTATTCTGAAACAATGCCCAGACAGTCATTTTTAACATCTATTTTTCTATTTTTCATTATTCTTTTCAATTTTGAGGAACTATCTTCTTTACAATGCCCAATAGTCACTTGTATTTTGAGGTATGCACACCTTCCATTCAGCTAGTACATACTTAAAAACTGGATCATGATCGCTCGTTTCTAGGCAACCATCGATTTCTTCTAAAAATTTCCGTAAGGGAAGACCAGAGAAGCATTAAAACAATCACATGTAGTTTCCAGAAAAAATAAGGTTTCTCTCCAAAGAAACAGTTTTTTCAGGGAAAAAAATAAAAAGGTCTTCAGATTTATTGTATTTCATAGTGTTAAAAACATCCTCTACTAAGCAAGTGAGGCAAAAAATTTGACTGACCTTTAATTACAGAAAATTTACTTTTGGTGTTTGGCTCCATATGGATAGAGAAAGGCAAACAGATGTCAAGAAGAACGTGTACTTTTTATTAAAATGAAACACAGTTAAAAATATTTTTGGCATTAAAAAAGTTGTACAAGATCCTTCTGGGCTTGTTCACTTCCTGTGCACTATTATTTATGTTTGCATTTTCTGTAAAATTTGGAAAAAAGGAGTCAAAATATGGATTCATCTAAATAAGAATAAACTAGATTCTTATTACTATAGCTACTAAGGACTACACAGCTGTAGTATCAGAGTGATCTGGTCCATTCCAGAAAAAAAGAACCCAAACAAGCAAAACTAAACACAAATCAGAACAAGTGTCTAAGTAGCCATATTGGATAAATATTTTTAAATAAAACAAAACAGAGAAGACCACGGATAAACAAGAAGCAACTGGGAGGCTACATTAATACAGCTTCAACTACTACAGAAGAGCAGATACTGGAGGAGGGATAAAACAGCTCATATCAATCCCAACCCCAGGTTTGCAGAGTAAATCCAAAACACAGTATTTGGTTCTTTATTCATGAAGAAAGGTCTACTTTCTTAACTTAAGCCCTGCTGACACCCAGGTTTTGCATTAATAGCCTGTTAATAACTTCAAGCCAAGACAGATTTATATGTACTTACCATATGTTCCATGCAAATGCTGATTTCTCCATCGCTGTAAAAAGCTCCATAAAAGCCCACTATGTATGGAGAGTTGCACTCATGCAGAACTTGCAGCTCACGAATGATCTGGTTTCGAATAGCTGGCTTGATCTCTAGATGAATTAACTGTAAAATCATCCACTCTTATTATTTTCTTAGTGGCAGAAGGAACAGGTTGTTCACAGAGGTTTTCAATACTGAGCTGGATAAGGGCCGGAGCAGCCTGCTCTGATCTTGTAGCTGACACTGCTTTGAGCAGGAGGTTGGACTACATGACCTCCGAAGGCTCCTTCCAACCAGAACTAGTCTGTGACTCAACTGTAAAATAATCCATCCTTATTTTCTTAGTGGGGAAGGGAAAGGAAACCACAATAGGGCATGAGAAAGTTGAAACATCAGCAACCATGAAAAGGTGGGATTTCCACCTCTTCACAAAATACTTCTCTAGGAGGAACTTTTTGTTCCAGCACATTTTCCTTCACTTAGCTGGTTCTTTTTATGCATAGTTCAAAAACTGAAGCTCTTTATGTTGAAGAAAAGCCCTGAACAAACGTCTAAAGGAAATGCGCCAAAGACATACTGACTCAGAAGCAGCTGCTGAAAAATACCTGCACAGGTGTTTGTAAATCATCAGGGGACAGAATGAGCTGAACCTCAAATTAAAAACTCCCCAAACTGAATCTAAATCTAAAGGGGAGATTACATAAAATGCTTTGTTGCACTACACTGTTTATCTCATACAAGAAGTGTCTGTCTTTTGTGAAGGGGAAGATTAAGAGACATTATGGAAATCAAGTTTTAGTCAATATATGAAAGAAAAATTGCAGCTCAGCAAACATCTCAGTTGCATCAAATATTAATGAATTTGGGCAAAGACTTCCTGTTAAACCCACAGTAGGTTAAAAAAAATCAATTCAATTGATTTAGTTCAAGAAAACCTCAGTGATTTGTGTATTTTGCAGTTCTCACACCTCAGCAGCAGGCATTTTTCTTCGCTTACCTCCAAACCGTCAGCGTACTGAGCGTGGTTTATTCTTAAAATCAGTGCATACATGTTTTCCTTTAGTTTTGCTGAAGATGACAGTGTACTCTTCTTAAAAAAATACATATATACCTGAAGCCTTTCAGCTTCCCAATTTAAAAAAAAGGAAGTTTTCAGTGTAGTGTAATAATGGAATCTGGGATTTGGGTGTGACCTCTGTTTTATCCTTCTCAAGGGCTAGGTTATGCTTCCCATGAAACACAGCAGCCTGCCTGCCATCCCACCCACTGCAGTACAATGGCATGTCCCGACACTGCCTCCTAACCAGTGCCACCTGTGCCAGGAACTTCGCTCCTGGAAGAAAGGACATGAGGTACCCAAACAGAAATAATCAGGCACTATCAGAGATGCATTTCCCTTACTGGATTTGGTTCCCAGGGATACTGAGAGAAAGTGAAAGCTCCTCACATAAACAAAGTACGAATTAAAACATCAAGCTATTTCAGTTTAAAAAGAAAAAAAAAAATCCCAGTTCTCTTACAAACTAGGTCACAACTGCTACTGGTTGCAAAGCATAAAGCTGAATCATTGAAAAATACTCTTGCCTGAAGAACAAGTACCTTTTTGCACAGAAGCTACCTGCACCCCATGATGAAACTACAACACAGGAGATGTCACTGTAGTCCAAAGCATTCCCTCATTCTCAGGTTTTTTATGTTCTCATTTTTTTCCAGTATCATCCAGACCCAGAAAACTGGTCTACAGCTGTGAAGGAAGACCTTAGGACAGGTGGCATCTCTTCCATTCCTCTAAACTTATGGCCCAGAACACAGGATAATGTCACTTTTCCCCAATTTATACCTTTCAATAACTTATTTTAGGCCTTCTACTCATTACTAAGTCTACCACATTTCTCTAAAAGACATACCCAGCTGAGATCATATTTCTCAAAATAGGAAAAGAAAAATATGAAAAAAAGGGAGAATGAACGCTTATCCTATCATTACTAACACACGGGACACTATTCCTGAAAACCCAGAAAGTTTAGGACAAGCATATGTGACCTTTCCTACTCTTTGAAAGACATCAACTTCTCTGAAAGTTGGCATTAAATAGTCTTTTTTGTGTGTGTGTCAACACCACTTATTTCTCTAAAGTCACTGTATTATATCAGAGACAACCTCCTTAATAAAAGTCATCCCTAAGTTCCTATTTTTGAGGCACTCACCTTTCTTGCCATTATGAGACCAGAAGGTTTGTGAGAAACTTTGAAGACCACACCGCCATTTCCTGCTCCCAGCTCACTGATCTTCTCAAAGTCATCATCCTTCAGCTCTCCAACTTTTTGTTTCTGGGTAAGGAAAGCTTCAAGGCGCTTTCGTTGCTGTTCATCCAACTCCAGTTCTTCCAGCTTCTTCTGAAGTGCTTCCAAATTTGTCCTGTACAACAGAGAAAGAATAGATGATTATTAAGCTGTTTGATCTTACCCAGTGTTGCAAGAGGAAGAACAATAGAGCACTGAGGTCAAAGATTAAATCCACTACACTTTTGCACCTGTATATATTATCTAGAAGGACCTAACTTGTAGAGTCATCCCCATGAGACACACATTATTGGAACTCTGATTTAAGTAAACAGTATTTTATTCCAGATAAAACAATGGCAAACAAAGAGATGATACCTAGTTTCCCCATCTTTGAGGTTCTGTCCAAATTCACGCATGTTAAGTTTCACTACCTACAGGAGTGGCTTAATGACTCAGCATTTATAATCTGAGATCTCGTGAATCACAGCACATCACTCCACACTATTTTTAGTTTCACGTTGTCAAGGATTGCATTGCAATTTCCTACAGAGTTTGTCTAAATGTTTTATTTACTGATTTACACATAACTATATAACTAATAATCCATTCAGAAGCTTCTTATTTAGGTATCAGTAAAAATTAGAAAGCACAGCCAAACAAGCATACATTAAAAAAAATGTCTGCTTTTTTTTTCCCCACAGCCATTGGAAACAGAAGCCTTTTTTAATTTAGCTGGGGAAAAGAAACAGCCCAAAGGTTTTAAGATTACTTCTTCTTTCATTTAAGGGCACATCTACCAGAAACCAGGTTTAACATCATTAAGCAATACAAAACAGAAATACAAAACTTTAAGCAGTAGTTAAATTTTGGACTACAGACAGAAGTTCAGTTTCCCAGGAAGATTCTTTTTTAATAATTGAACTTCAGATCCTAAGAAAATGCTTCATTCTAATAACATAACAACTTAAAAGCTCATTTAAAGTTTCCCACTTCCAACTGCAACAGTAAGTTGCTGCAAGAGTAAATATTTAACAGTAAGTATCTTTTTTAGTTTGGCTCAGCCAAATTTAATGCAATGTTCCCAGGGAATACAGTGTTGCTAGGATGAATAACTTCAGGAACAGAATCTATGCCTTCAGAGCCTAAACCATTTCCCATCAAAATAAAAAAAAAAGATTAGATTTCACCAATAATCAGGAAAACTACTTCTATTCATCACTTCATAAAATATCAACTTTTAAAACATGCTGTACAAAGAGACATTCTCTGAATGCCCAGCAAGGTGCTGGTCAGTCGAGAAGATACAAGGTTGACTCTCCATGAAGCAACGACTAATAACCCCCAGACTCAGAAATTGCTAACCTAACCTAGGAAGTGATAATGCTTAGAAAAGTTAAATAGAAGAAACAGAACAAGACCTTTGATGGAGTGACGGGTTCTGTTCAGTCTGTTATTTTGACATTTTAACAGTCGAGGCATAAGATTACTAGGCAACACTTGTGAGCAAATTTCACAAAACACTCACCTAGGGCAAATGTAATTTGGCAATGCTGCTCAAAACCAGAACAGTCTTACATAGTAAATGCCTATGTACTTATTCTACTGCAGTTGTAATACCGTCAGTGTCTCTATCTTAGTATAAAAATAATTTAATTCTGGTGCAGATACTTCATTTTCAGGCTATCCTACAAAGAGAAACATACTCCTGTTTCTGTCCTCACACCATGCTTCATACCAGTATAACCATACAACAAATACCCTACAATATCCACAATGAGAAATTTCCCTGTGTAGATTAGCATGGCTTATAGGAACATTCAAGTTAACCTGACTTACAGATTCTATTTTAAAGATGAACCATTAACAAAGAGACATTTTTGAAATCCAACTCCTAAAACGCAGAACAGAAAGCAAATTAATAAGTAGACTCCCCCCCTCAAGTGTGCCCAGTAAAGCAAACAAATCCCAGCCCGAAGTCAAAGTAATGTGTATCTTTTCTAGAACACAGCTGAACTAGCTCTTCTCACACTACGAACACAAGAGAAAAATTGGAGCAATGTTAAGCACCCCTTACCTTCCTACAATAAACTCCAGAACAATGAATGCTGGATGCAAACTCTGGATTTTACCCTAGAAGGTTACTGTTATGAGAAGACTTAACTCATGTTTTTCAAAGCACAAACACTGACAAACCCCACCAGCGCAGCACTCCAATACGCTCCCCACGTCAGACTGCTGCCTGCGGTCAGCGAGGAGGCGAAGTGCTCTGGCTGGTGACCCGCGAGGCAGGGAACACGCTGCTCGCTTGTGCAGGTGGTTCCCCCTTGTAGCAGGCTTGAACAGTAAGCTTTCCACACACACTTGAAAGATACATAAAATCAGTATTTTTTTCTTGATCAGTATGTTAAACTGTGGCATTTTTTGGGAGTACAGACTATTTTTGTTCTATAAAACCCTACACAACTAGCAGAAATGAAGAAAAGAGACCTCTGGTATTTTTGAGGCCACTTACCAAGATAGTATCCTTCCAAAATTTCTTTGTATTAGAAGCAGAGCAACTTCATAGTTCACGTTCAGTCATTAAAAGTAAAATTTGTCACAGTGCGTTTTACCTGCCTTAACCCTGCGCTTATATCAAAACCATGACTGCCCAGAACATATGGCCCACAAAACATCTTAAATTAATGAGGCAGTTTTATTGGATGTGACTTCTGCAGAGACAGATCTATTATTCTGTATCACTGCTTTAAAGAAGTCAGGACCACATAGACGAGAGCTCAGCATCCACTACCTGGATGTCTCTTTCAGAAGAAGCCAAGACAATTCAGAATATGCAACAGAATTTGAAGGAACATCCAAATAACTTAACAGCAACAGTTTTGTTGAATTCACTTAAACATCTCTGAAATAAAAGTCTATCAAGCTCCTGGATATAATATTTTATATATTTATATATTAAATGCCCTTTTGATATATAGGGCCAGATTTTCTGATGAGCTAAGCAAGCAACACCGACTATGAAGTCTGTATGTGGACTGAATACCAAAACAGAACCAAGCTCTCCCCCAGAAAATATGACCTTAACAGGAAATTTCAGTTTCCTTTGAAAAATCTGGTCCAGTAAGCCACAGCAACACGTGATCTTTACCTTCATTTACAAGTTTTGATGAAGGAACTTGCTGTCATTTTAGGGATTACTGAAGAAGGCAGGGCTGATCATTTGGAAAAATAAAGAAACTAGAGACACAGAAACAGGAACGCAACATTGCTTTTCTTGCTGTTTTGAAGAAAACAACTGTGCATTTTTTTCTCTCAGGCAGAATAGGTTTTCTGGGTTTGGAGACAACACAGAGATGCTTCAGCACATGACCTGGAGCAGACAAAATGCTAGTGTGATGAAACAAAACACACAGTCATGCTGATGGTTTAGTTCCAAAAAATTTTGCTAGGATAGCATTTATCACCTCTATGTTAGTCTAATGCATATCTGGATAAAGCGCTTTTTTTTTTAACATTGCTCATTTCAATCTCAATAAACTTGGCAATCACTTAAAATACAGTCATTTCCTTGCTTGAAAGTATAAATGACTGTTGAGGTCCTTGCTCAAACACTAGTCAGAAGATTCCAAAGGCTCTCACAGATGGAAAAGTATTGGTCCCATGAATCTCAGCACATCAGGTTTCTCCATCTAGAGTGTAGCCACCAGCAAAATCACCAGAATGTTCTAAGCTCTAACGGTAAAGCCTTCATTACTTGCAGTGACACACGAGAAAATGACAGCAACAAAATTCTCACATCTCACCTGAATTTTTCAGGACCAATACTCTGAAGACTTTTTGTGAAAGATATTAACCCAACAAATGCATTATCAGAATTACTATTCAGAACGTTTAACATCTCCAGTTAGTTTTATATTTGAATGAAAGACATCAGGACAGAATTTAATCCTTTTTTCATTATGGTCATTTGCTTGAAGCACTAAATACCAATCAATTTCAAAGGTAAATAGATAAATTTAAAAAAAAGAGTATTTGTGTCATTAAAATTGTTGGCGGTGATCTACTGTCACTATTTCTAGGTGGCAGGACCTAAATAGTTCCAGTTTTGAACTTGAACTACTGTAAGAATACTACCCCTGACCAATAACTGACTGTTACCTGGACCCTCACCATATAGAAGCACCACGGCCAAGCTGCAGTGAAAGTCACATACAGAAACAGGTGGATAAGTAAATCATTGCATATGAAGTTTTACAAATACAACTAAATCAACATACAAAATACAATAGAGGGAACACTTAAGTCAGTTCATCACTAGGACACCATGAAAATGTTAAGGAAGCTTTGGTAGCTAAAAGTAGCAGCATGTTAACATGCTAATGTCTGCCTCCAGAAGGAGCACTGGTAGTTACTTAATCTTATATAAAACTTTTATTCAGAGACGAAGATTCCCATTAAAATTCATCACCACTACCTGCTGCAGTCTTGGGAGTTGTTTTTTCACTGTCAAAGCGCTACGCCTTTGCCAGAGTTCCATCAAAGCAGGAAATCATCAAACCACCTCAGTGCTTCCCTGTTCCAAGCACTACTCTAAAGCAACAGGTTATCATTTAATTTATTGCTATCAGTTTTAAAGCCAAGCACATACTAAACATACTGCACTAGGGGAAGAATCCAGCTTTCGTAATGTGATCATCTGAATGAAGCCACAGGGAGGTCAGTGCTGTTTGCTCCACTTGTTAAAGACGGTGTAATTTCACAGAACACTATCAATAAATATATTCTTAATCAGCCAGCAGGAATGGATAAATAAGCTGCGTAGCTAGCAGACAATACCACTGTAAAAAAGTGTAGTGTCTTACCTACTAGACTTCAGATACAATTATCACAAGATCTCTCTCTTCCAGACCAAATAGAAAGCTAATGAAAGTTTTCAGGGGGGTTATTTGTTTGTTTTTCCCCCCTCTAAGTGCAGCAGCAGGTACTCTAGAGGGGGAATTATCTCCACCCACACTTGATCAGGTAGAATCCTTCCTATTAAGTCAACATTACTTCTTACTTTTTTGTGCTCCAGGAAGTATGCGATAGTGCAACATCCTTCTCGTCTCACTGCACTTCTGTACCTCAGAAGTTTAAAACCAATGCAGAACAGAACTTAATCAGAGTGGAGCCTCCTACCAAACACACACTACCACATCCACCCTCCAAACATCAACAGTCCTCTCACGTACACAGAGAAAGCTCACCTATACTCCTGCCCATTTACACTTTGTGAAAATCCCTATTTTAGAGGCCAGAAGACAAATGCCGTCTGTCATCCCAGGGGAATCCACACCCACCACTTCTGCAGCCAGTTTGTGGTGGACCACAGAGCTGAGAAAGGTTTTCGGAGGAGAATCACTGCCCAGGATGCTGGGAGCTTTTCAGCCTCTGTGAGACCTGACCTGCATGGAAGCTCATCTAAGAGCTTCAGAATTGCCTCACCTATCCCAGTATCCCACCTCCCAACAACGGCCAAAACCAGATGCTTAGAGAAATGAAAGCAAGTGCAGAGCAGCAGCTCTAGTTGCTGCTGTATTAGATGTTCTGTTCGCTCATTCCCAGAGATGTACGTGGCCTCATCCACAAACTCCTTGAATGGACAAGATGTGTTGAAAATACCGTTACTTCACCAGGTTACCAGGTCACTTTTTGAGCCCATCATAGCATGTTCCCTAAAGCTTAGTTGTAGGGTTTTGTTCTGGCTTTTTAGGGGGTTGTTTTGTTGTGGTTTTTTTT
>RSEF01000010.1:20026468-20061449 GCA_003993805.1 Himantopus leucocephalus | reverse complement strand
TTTTTTTTTTAGATGTTTGGGTGGTTAAATGAGATGGCAACAACAATACATGCGGGGCACTTTAAAGCCCAAGTCTCATAGATCTCACCGCAATTCCGCCTTTGTCAGGGTGGTACCTAAGCATATCAGAGCTCAGTTTACATATCCAAGAGAAGACTGAACTGACCATACAGGGACAAGAATCTCTTCTTCTAAGATGCACCTGTGTTTCAAGGCTCAATTAAGAGCCAGCCCATCACCTTAATCTAAAAATTAGGTGGTCAACACAGACCTGTTAACCTCAAAGAAAAACCTTTTACTTCAGGGTGCCAGCACCGTACCTGCATAACTGAAGCCACTGTGCTCCTCACAATCCACACACTCAACAGAGGCTTCACCAGCAGCACATAAGAACCCAGCATTCAGTCTTTTCCCCCCCTAAAGTGTACCCATGATCAGCTCAGACCTACCTTCCACACCTCCATACAGCGCAATGTTTGTATTACACACAGGAAATCTCCGAAGCATTTTCTCCAAACACACTCGCTGATATACCAAGCATTACGTGCTAATTACTGAAAAACAGATTTACTGAAACTAGCAGTAGTTTGGTTTAAAGCCAAGGAGGAGGAAAAACAAGACACCTTTTCAACAAATCTGGGGTTTTCAATATAATTTCTCCCAGACACACACATTTAGGAAATACGCTACTGGCAATATGTGATTTGGCATTTACTAGATAATTATATAATCTAAGAATTCAGCAGATGCCATTATGGACTACGAGAAGAGAGTCATACAAGTTTTCCTCTATATTTTTCCCCCCAGGTTATTTACCTTGCAGATCTGACAGGAGTTTGTTTACTGACGGAGACACCGTCCACTCACTCCGCTGAGGAGACGACCCCCCCCCTACCCCGCAGGGGGCACGCACCCCCGGGAATCGGTAATTGTGATTTTTCTGGAAGCCAGGCCGTGCGGGTTTAAAGCAAGAGGACTTAAGGAGAAACTCACCCAGCAGCGCGGGCACCGCTTCACGGCCCCGGGACACGCGGTTTTTCCCGGGGGAGAGGAGGGGACCGGTGCGCAGGAGATCCCCCCCGCCCCGCACCGCCGCGGGGAGACCGCCGCAGCGGCGGCCGCGCCCGTCACCTCAGGGACGCGGGACGGCGGCGGCCGCAGAGCGCGGGCAGCCCCGCCGGAGCCCCCGCCACCCCCAACCGGCTTCACTCACTCTGCAGAGCTGGTCCCGTTGACGGCGGATCCATCCGGAGCGGGGTTAAGCTGAATCGGCCCGGGCTTCTTCTTCGGCATTTTCGCCCCCGGACGGCGCAGAGGGTAAGGGACGGAGAAGCCCCGGCCCCACTCCGGCCAGGTTCGAGGGACTTCCTGCGGCAGAGCAAAGTTGGGGGCTCCCCTCGCCGCCGGCGCCCCCGCGGGCTGCGGGCAACCTCCTCAGCAGGCGAGTGCCTGCGCCGCCGCCAGACCCCGGCCCCGCCGCGCCACCCCTCCCGCCCAGCGCCGGCCTCCCCCAGCGGAGCAGCGCCGAGCTCCCTCCCAGCACCTCCCGACGGGGAGAACTGCCCGGGCTCAAAATGTGCCCTTCTTTGGGACTGCGCCTGCGCGCACCGCCCCGGCCCGCCCAGCGCGCAGGCGCGGTGGCTAGGCGCATGCGCACTGGGGCGGAGCGAAGCCCCGCTGAAGCCCTGCCCTCACTGCGCTTTGCCCGCAGCTGCGGGGCGCGGGGGAGCCGCTCCCTCCGCCTACCGGTACCGGCGCCGCTCGGGCCCGCCGCCGCCTCTCACGGCTTAGGGCCTTGCCGTAAAGTTTTATGCTTGGCGGTTTTGGTTTGGGGTGGGGGTTTTTTTTTGGGGGGGGGAATCCTCTTAGCGATTAATTAAAACAACTGCTTCCAACAGGCGGCGACGTTTTCCCCGCAGAGACCCCCCCGGTTACACCGAGGTGTCGCGGAGCTGTTCACCGATCGCCCTCGCGCGCGGTCGTTAACGTCCCCCCACGTGCAGACTACTCGGTTTGTAATTAAAACGTAAGCCTCCGTTGGGTACTAAGGGCTGCTAAATTTCTCCCAAAGTAAACGCCTGAATTAAAAACGGGAACCGAGGATCACCGTTACAAAACTGCGAATTATAAACAGTAAAAGGAGTACGAGAACGACACGCGCCGGCGGCTCTGGCTGAAGCGGTGCTGCAGCCACGCGGGAGGAATGGCCGGATTCGGCCAGATTTCACACATTGACGTGATGACGGTTTTACGCGTGTACATCCCGGTGAAGGTCTGACTTGCATCTCTCGTGATTTTGGGGCTCTCTGGGTTTTTGTAATTATTTTAGTGAACCTAAAAATACACCCGAGAAAGTGTTATTTTCCAGCTCTCTATCATGTTTTGGCATGCAAAAGCAAGAATGTGGAGCTGAGAAAGAATGATTTGTAAAATAAATTTAAAAAATCAGTGTTGTAGGTGGGGATTGCACTTCATGAACCCACTGCTGCTTTAACGCTTTTAAGGTCAGACACAGGAGCCCCGAACCCTGAGGCGGCTGGGCTGCGACCCCAGGCCACGGAGAGAACAGAGCCTCTTTCATACGGGTAATTCCACGGAGAAAAACGCCAACATAAATACAAGGTTTAAAATTTCAGAGAGCAAAAGCCACCTTACTGCTGGAAAAGAGCTTCCACGCCGGGATTTAAGCTGATCACTGCCTTGCTTTAACATCAACTTGCTTCCACACATCCATAAAGTACTGATTTTTTAGAAAATAAGTCTGCCATGTTAATAGCGGAGGAGGCGTGGAGCACTGAGAGCGGTGGGAGCAGGGGGGCAAAGAGGTGGGGTGAGGATGTCCCGCTGTGCCCGGTGCGGCTGGGGCAGCGCCGGTCCCTCAGCCTGCAACACCCACAGCCCCGGCTGGCTCGGGGACCGGTGGTGCGCGTCACCGGCGGTGCGTGCCACCGGGCGTCCCTGCTCCAGGCCGACGGCGGTCTCTTCTGGAGTAGGCAACTTCGCTCTAACAGGAACAGACACCCTTTGTCTACGGTCAGCAGCAGCTGATCCACCACACCGCTTCTCTTTCCAAAAGGGAGAATTTAAAAGTAAAGATTCCTGTTATTTAGTTGTAGATCTTGGGGGGAAGAACGGAATATTAGAGTACTGCCAATGGCCCTATTTAGATCAACAAAGGCAGTCTGGGTATTACATGTGTGCAGTGCTTAAAACTATGACATTCCTGGGCTATTCATGTGATCAGATTCAGGAGATACACGGAGTTACGTGTATTTGACTTTTCTGAACAGAGCGGCAATACAATCCTGCTGCTACTGCTGAGACGCTGTAAACAAGTTTGGTAAAATTAATGCTTCTTTAGAAGATTAATTTCTCGTGGTCTGAATCCAGCAGAAGTAGGATGAGAAGTCTTTCAAGGCCTGTACCCTGAGGAGTTCTGCACTAAGGGCTTGCAGATTTCTTCTGCTTTCTGACACGGCTGAGAAATTCCTTGCATCGCTACCGTAAGTTTGTGTGCTGGACAGTGCTCTATCTGTCAACAAATGTGACACATCTGGAAGAAAAAACTCTACAGTTACTCATAAATTTGCTTCAGTGGCAAGTGAAATCTCTCACAGAGACAGGTGAGCCGAGAACTGAAGTAGTACCGCGTGACTCGGCGCTGAGGTGGTGGCGAACGGCTGCGGACTGGATAGAAGAGTGAAAAACCCGTTCCTTTGGCAGCTCCAGCACTGACTGTACCACTGTAACTGGTATTCCATTTCTGTGCCTTATTGCCTGAGAGCAGGAAAAGATGAATGCCTAGAAATGCCTTTCTCCCTCACAAGGCAGCCCCAGCGGTGGCTTCAGAACTCTGTCTGTCTGTCTGTCTGGGCGCGGGAACTCTTCACGAGCTCCTGCTGCCTTTGTGCCTGCAACAAGCACCGTACCCGCGGTTTCCGTGCAAAGGCAGAGACCTCCGTCCGCGAAGCGGTTCTCAGCCACATGCTCTTTGTCACACACTCCATAAAACACATTTTTGCTGAGATTCCTCCAACTCTTGAAGCGATGCAGTCTTTTTCCTATACACTGCAAACATATCAATATATCACTTAAATTAATAACTTCTTTACAACTGTGGACAGGTTTCGTACTCCAATGAGTTGATTCAGCCACAAATTAAAATATAAGAAATTGGGATTTATATATATTTTTTTGAGAATTTTTAATTATTTGTTATTTTCCTTTCTGTTTTCCACTGGATTAAAGCACTATAGTAAAACCGAACGATTAGCATTTACAGTCACTCATGAAGTACCAAGTCTTTCTATGCTAAAATCAGACTTTTTTTTCTGAAGAAGGCATTGAGTTGCAGCTGAGGTTGTTTTTCCCTATCCACAACTGTGTGTGGGGAAAGGAGCAAGGACTCCTTTGTCTGAAACGCTCAACTCCTCTGCAGAGAACACGTGAATATTAGACAGGTATTGAATGCACAGTTACTGTATGTGCCCCGTATAATTGCAGTTGGACTATGCAGTAATTGCCCACATGAGTTATGCAACTATAGTTATTCTACTGTGTTGCAAAGTATGGCCTCCTTTTCTCTGAAAAGATGATTGCAGGGAAGGTTTTATTTTCTTTTAAGTATTCAGACTGAACAAAGAAGAATTTTAGTGGTGAATTGTGAATTTTCACACAGAGTTCGAATTATTTTTGTCCTTGTAACATTGCTTGTTTCTCTCCATCAGAAAAACAGCGTACACAAACAGATGAATGACCAGACATGTCTACTGAAAACACAGGTTTCTGTATGCAGAATTTTTGAAACACAGCAATAAAGAAGTGTGGATCACACCGACAGACTCAGCTGACAGTAAAAGTCCAGAGTAAATTCCATAACAAAACTTGTATTGTAAATACTTTGTATGAAGAGCCACTCCGAATTCCATGTTTTAATTTTCTGTGGTTTGCAAAAGTAAAATAGTATTTCTAATCAAAGTAGTCATTAATGCTTTTATAGCAATTGAAATTATGAATAAATTTCCCTATATATAATGTGAAAATGCTATTTCTAAAGTAGAAAAGATTAAATTAGTATTTTCACAGCTTTGCCGTTCAAAGACACGCGCCCTCCATCCAATTCCAGCTATTAAGAGATAGCTCCCTCCTCTGGAGCACTTTATACTTGCACTGTAGACACGGGGAATCTTTGAAAAATTACTGAATTCGCTCATCTCTCCTGAAGTCCCGTTGACCTACAGCACGAAAACAAAGGTATTTCCAAGTGACTGAATACAGAAATACATCCACGGGCACATGGAGTGATGCCACCGCAGGAATCATTTCTGTGCAAGTGTTGGTGCCAGCGCCGAGTTCCTCAGGCTCTGTCGTACCCCAGGAACCTCAGAGAGGCCCAAGAGCTGGGTGGCCTCTGGGCTTTGCTCAAAGCCTCGTAAGACACCATATTTGTGGTGGTGGTGGTGGTGTTGATTTTTTATAATGGTTGTCACACCGATCTATATAGGCATGCTGAATGACCAGTTTTCTTTTACATGATTACATAGCACATTTGAAAAGTTTCAGGATTGTTGCAGGTTGGTTTGAACTTCTGTAAAACAAACAGGTTTAACTTCAGTGCATTTGCAACTAAAAATTAAGCGCATTTCCCCTGCCAAAACAAAACACCTGTTTCGGGAATTTGAATATTCTCTGTGGAAGCTACTGCGTACTGCTTTACGAACAGGCGTTTCTGAAGGTGGATCACAGAGGAAAAGATGAAGAAAAAATGTAATTTCTGTGAAAGACTTCTGAGCAGGGAGACTTTCTGATTTATTGATTCCACCACTGCTTGGAAAAATAGAACTAAAATGTATCTCTGTAAATAGAAATGGAACAAAGAAGCTTGTCTTCGTTACCACTTTTTTCCCTCATGAAAAGCTGAATTTTGTCTACTTTCTTGCATGAAAAGGAAAAGATGATTCCTATATAGATGAACTGCATCACTAAACCAACCCAACTTTTAAAACTCAATTGCCACATAAGCTGCGTATTTCACTGCGAAAACATATGCACACAAATTTTATTTGTAAGATCTAATACTTCTTCATCTATTTAGTGGTTAACAAAGCAAGTTAAGGAAATAATTGGTCCCATAAGCAATGGAATTTAAGAAGTCGGATTCGAATTTGACTGAAATCAGCCAACTGGATCAAAAAGTATTAGAAGGGGGGTGACGACAAACTGACTTTCAAACAGCCACAGATCCCAACCTGTTTTGCAAATCTTGTTTTCCTCAAGAAGCGGGGATTTAAAACAACATTGTGGATCCGAAGACAATCTTGAATGTTTAGTAACACACTAAAAGCTTAAAAATTAATGTTTAAGATGACTGTACAATATAAATTTTAGTTTAGATTAGCAAGATATAAATCACAAGTATCTGAAGTTTGCTAAATCCATAAGATGCGATCTCCCAGTAACACAGCTGCAATAGTACCAGTTTTGCATAGGGTCTGTTGCATGAACAGCTTTCCCAACATTACACTTAGAGGGTTTTTGCAGAACAAGTATTACTCCCATAGGAGTAAAACCCTTCAAATGCATAAGTAGCCAATTATCCATTTTACAGATTTTCTTTGCCATCAATTACATGTAACATAAACCAGGAAATTAGACTAAAATATAAAATAAGGTGCTGATAATCTGCAGTTTTTCTTACAGAAACAAATAAATAATATTTCCATTTCACCTAAACTAGAAACCAGAAGTGTTTTCTAGAATAAAGGCAAGCTATGGGTTGTTTTTTTTCCCCTGACTTATTATTTTATCAGCATGTGGCTGGTTATTCATTTCCTGAGGAAAAAACAATAATCAATGCTTGCCGGCATATGCTTTTCATTTAATTAGGAACATAGGACTGGAAAGAACCACCTAGGTCATCAAGTCCAGTCTCTAATTAAACACTCTTCCAAAATATTGATTAATCAAAGTTGCGTAAATACAGTAGGTTTTATAACGCTGTACTCCTCTGCAGAGACTGTAAGTGATCTTCTGCTTCAATCTTTGTATCGTATTTTTTATATCTTCCAGCACGTTTTTCACATCTGTTATCTACCCGTTCTGGCAAAGACAAATCGCTCACCGCAGGACAGAGCTCTGCTTATGCAGACCGGTTCACGTGGGTATGCGGAGACCGGCCAGCCACGTAAATTAATCCTACCTTCTCCCTGCCTTTGCTCTCAGAGAACCCTACTGTG
Organism: Himantopus leucocephalus; assembly: GCA_003993805.1. Classification (NCBI taxonomy): domain Eukaryota; kingdom Metazoa; phylum Chordata; class Aves; order Charadriiformes; family Recurvirostridae; genus Himantopus; species Himantopus leucocephalus. Next base: position 20,054,214 of record RSEF01000010.1, on the reverse strand, counting down.
CTATTTCTTTTCACTTAACAGTTGATTTTGCAGAAAATATGGAGAGACTTAAGGGAATTTTGAAATCTTCAGCCTCTAATAAGTTTGGTTGACATTAGCTAAGTATTTAAAATCCAATTACTTCACATACAACCCCCCACCCCATTAAATATTAAGGAAAACATTTACATGAAAAGATGCATCACACTAATAGGTGTGAATCAGATATTTGGGCTACACCCAAAACTTAATTCATTTGTAAAGATTTTTTAATATAAAGAGTGACTATTATTTTCAATACAAAGAGCTCATCACATAGGCATTTGATTTTCAGTAATTTTATATGACACAAATCTTTACGGTGTTTCGAGCTGGAAATCAACAACACGATCTATAATTGTTAGTATAACTTTGCGTTGATTTTCATACTTCGTGTGCCTCAGTCAATTGAAGAAATTGGCCGTATCTAAAAATTTAAGATAAATGGATTCAATGCTAACAAATTCATTAATCTGTTCTCCCTGTATTTAATGTATTGTATTGTATATCTAATGTATTCTATCTATTAAAGATGCTGCTCCATTTGGGAATATACACTTTAGACATTAACTGTTAAAATAATTTTGAGTAAAGGATAATACTTGTCTTTAACTGGAAAGGAACTGCAATCGATTTTCTTTGCCATATTAGAAGGAATACATTAAATTACCAGCAACACTGTATGTCAAATTTGAATTTATGGAGAAATAAGGGAAAACCAATTCCCTTAATGTATTAATATTTGACATTGATGTCCCTCATTTTGCTTAAATGAAGAGCCTGTAATTTAAGTCGGATACACTTCCATGGACTGACCTGTAAAAATACAAAACCAGAATTTTTCAGATGCAACAGCACTGGAGACGGTACCGTGGAGCTCCTCTATCGCAGCCTGCAGTCCCAGTCCTTAAATGGCATTTAAGCTGCCGAATCTCAGAGGGCTTGGTGTATTTATTAGAGCCTGGACAATCGCAAACTGGTTTGGTTTTGAATTACCAGAAGGCTGCAGCCGGCATCTGTACGGAGAAAAGCCCGAGATCGCTACCTGTCCTGGCGGCCCTCTCCTCAGAGGCAGCGAAGTGAGAAAGGGCCCAGCAGTCACTGCTTTTAAGCCCCGTTCCCGCGGGGCCTAGCGACCTCAGACTCTTAGAATAAAACTCTCGCTCCCCGCGGCCGCCGCCGGCAGAGGCGGCGCTGAGCCCCACCCGCCGCGCCGTGAGGAGAAGCCCCGCCCCCGCTCAGGCAACGCCTCAGCCGCGCAGCCCCGCCCATCGCGTTTTGGCGCCAAAAGCGCCGCCGCCGCCTCAGCCCTGCTGCGCATGCGCTGTGGCACGCAGCCGCTGCCGACCCGTCCGGGAGCTCGCGAGATTTGGGGCTCTCGCGGTACTTCCCCGGCGCGCGGCCCGACCGGCGCGGCGGGAAGCGGGGGCGGGTCGGGTCGCCCGTCGCTGGGTCGTGAGGAGTTGGCTCCCCTGAGAAGGCGGGCGAGAACCCCTCTCCTCGCCCCGCTTCCCGCCGGTCGGAGGGGGAGAGCTCCCCGCGCCCCCTCCAGTGCCTGCACGCCTCAGGGCGGCTCTGGCGGTGTGAGGGGAGCGGGGCCTCCGTGGCGCCCGGCGGGTTGTAGCTGAGGAGGGAGACCCGGGCGAGCTCCTTCAGTGCCCGCTCTCCACTCCCTCAGCCTCCGGCTCCGTGAGGGGTTCGCAGCTCGGGGGTGGGGAACTCGCCTCCGGAGGTCGGTGTAGACGGAGCCGCCTGGGGTGTCACTAAANCCAAAAAAAAAAAAAAAAAAGAGCTGTTCCTGAAGGCTTGGGAAGGCAGCCGCTGTGAGACCGGGTCGTCCTAAACCCGGTTGTGCTGATGTGCTAAAGTCTCTGGAATTAGCTTTGCTTAAGGAGCCTGAAAAGGGGAATCCTCCAGACCGCGTTTCCAAGTGGGTAAGCTGTAAATCGGAGGAATTATCATCCCCCCCCCATCCCCGTAGTGTTTGATAATCAAGGATGTGAGTGGAAAACAGCTGTCTTGGTAAGTGCTTTGGTTGGAATTCCGCTTCTGGTTTATCCCTGTGAGCCGTACCTGCCACTCCCAGGTAACTTTGACGGGTTGAAACACGTCAAACCCACATTTTATTCGGCCTAGTGAGGCGGGATTGTGTCATCCATCTGTACGGTATCTGTTACTTAATTTGTGTTTTCTGGGTGGTGAATGTTTTTCTGGAAAAGCTGTAGACATATTGTGTATAACTGATGTTTAGCTGCTTCTCTTTAAATGCTTCTGGTATTTCCTGCAGGAAGGAAAAAAAGTTCTATCGGTTGCAATGATAGATCCTCTAGAGAACAACTTGTTTGATCTTCCTGATTATGAGAATACAGAAGATGAAACGTTCCCACCTCTTCCACCTCCTGCCTCTCCAGGAAGAGACGATGTTGAATGGGCTCAAGCTAATGGAGGTGAAGTCCCTAAAGATCCCATTTTGCGGTGTCGGCAATGAAATGCTGGGAGATCAATATTATTGGTGTTGTACTTCACTACCTTGAGTTTACTGCATAAAAATAGTCTTGTGTAGGCAGGAAAGCAATCAGTAAATTTAAACTGTTATCGCTTCTCTGCTTCCAAGCTTGTGGGAAAAGTTGATTTTTGTAGATTATATATGCACACAAATGAGTCTTCATAAAACTCAAGCTTTTCTGACAAAATTAAAGTAAAGGTAATTATACAGCGGTGAGCTATGATTATTCTTTATGCCTTGTATTTCAGAAAAGGTGGGAGTGTTGAATGTAGTGTTCCAGGGAGGTGTTGGTAGATTTTGTAGAGCATGTGACCCAGGAAAAATCCAAGACACTTCAGGACAGTGAAATTTAATTATTTCTATTTGAAAAGATCTTACTGTGTACTGAGCAAGCTAATAGAAAGCATAAAGATTTTACTTTAACTACTGGTTACTTCTACTCGTATTTGCCTGTAGTGTTAAACATATGTTTTCCTTGATCCTTGCTCTGTCTGTTCACTAGAAAATAGGATTTTGGATAGATTTAGTTCCTTGATAGATGAAAACAACAATGCCTGAATTCCTGATCTTCACAGTTACAGAAAGTAAACCAAGAAATCAGTATGATAACTGATTGCTAGCTCTGAGATGAGACAGGCACTGGTGCCTTGTTTGTTGTAGTCAAATAATATATACTGGCCCTAATCAAAAAGTATATGGACTTTGGTTCTTAAAAGACACACTGATTGTGGTCACCCGTCGCCTCTTTCTCTGTTTTTCTGAAGGCGATGCTGGTGGTTTCGGTCTGTCTTTCAGCTCTATCAGTGGAAATTTTTGGACACACCTGTCAAATTATGTTTATTGATAATTTGAGTGTCTTAACTTCTAGAAGCAGTATCTACTCTATACATTTGTCATCAGAAATACAATATAAAAGTTCTAAAATTAGGAAATTTCCCACTCAAGGAACCTACTTTGCTAGAAAAGTCAATTCCTCATTATGTTTTGAAGAGATGGATTTACTTCCAATCTCTCTTGTGGGAGAAGCAAGGTGAAATATGCAGGCATTTGTTTGGAGTACTGTACCTGCAGTGGAATACTTGTGACTGTTGCCTTTTTGATGGTTTAAAATGTATATGACACAATTCTAGTTGATATCATTTGGATTATATGCTTAAAGTATGTTGTTGTGTTTATTAGAACCAGATGGAAACCAGGAGTCACAAACAAAGGAGTCTGCTGTAGCTCCACGGAAAGCAGTTAAAAGACCAATGCCTAAATTAGATGCCCAGAGGTAATTTTTTACGGAGTATTTCTTTCTGTGATTAATTTGGTATATGGCTGTTGGGGAATGGTTAAGGTTATTGTGATCCCTGCTTTGTCACAGCCAAGTCAAAGATCAAGAGTTTTGGAGATGGAAGTGTCTCTTGCATGCTGTATCTCAACCTTATTCCTGGCCTACCTGTGTGATGCTATTACTAGTCTCACTTTCTTGAAGTCTCTTTGAGACTTAGTACATGACTAATAATTTAAGAGATACATATTATTCATGCACAGGACTTCTCCAGCTTGATTTTTCTTTATTTTGCATCAAACAGTACCGTAGATTTCTTTAATTAAATAAAGTGTGCTCCAAAATAAAACCTTGATATAATGGTGACTGTAAGGTACTAGTTAAAGTACACTTACACCTGACTTATGTACAAGCCAGATAAACCCTGTATAAAGGATTTTAATATATTCTTTGCTTTTATCACTAAAACTGGTGTAAGGTCTTTACAAGCGAGGGAAAGAATCTGAGCATTCAGTTTATTCTTTTTTAAATATACTGTTGAAGTTAGTGATACCACAGGTGGATGCTCTGGTCAAGCATCTAATTAGTTTTACTTGGTCGATGTAGATATAAGAACAGATTTCCCATGTAACCAAAACAAAAAAGCTCCTTGGACTAGGAATATATGTATGGTTAATTTTCCAAGTAAGTCTTCGGTCTTACCGAGTCTTTATCCTATTTTGTGCATTTTCTTAAGGGCTTCTAATTCTGTACATCTTTCATATAGAGCTCTGTAGCTTTAGGCTATTTAAAGGAGTGGGAGGTTGTTTGTGTTGTTTGTGGGTTGTTTTGTTGTTTGTTTCTTTTTAATTAGAAAAAGAAAGTATAGGTTTCAAGTAACTTCACCCACTTCCTATTACCAGGTTAGTTTCAGAAAGAGGACTTCCAGCCCTAAGACACATGTTTGACAACGTAAAGTTCAAGGGTAAGGGGCATGAGGTAAGACTTAGGGAGTTTTTTTTTGTTTCCTGGGAGGTTAATCTAGACTTGATAGATTGCTGCCCATCTGATATGGGGAGAACTGATACTACACTCTGGTTAGCCAGCTTCCTGACAGTAGTTGAACATACCGTGGTAGGGTTTGTAGTTGCAAATTTGGAAAAAAAAAAAACAAAAACCAAAACCACAAAAAAACCCAAACAAACAAAAAACCAAACACACATGACTGTTTTAACAAAGTCCATGTTTTGATCTTAAAACTGTTTTCCTCTAATTCAAAACTAGAATATCATATCTGTGACTTTGTATTGTCCATAGAATGTTTGGTTTTGTTTTTTTTTTTTAATTGGAACAGGCTTATAAGACTGCCTGCTACATCTGGAATACCTTTACCATCTCACTTCATGATCAGTTTCCTCTATTAGTGAAAGTCGTCTTGCTTTTGTGACACTTCTATCCCAAATTTTTTAATATTGAAGAAAGTGTGACATATTACTTAAGCAAATAGAAAGCAGTATTTTCTCTACAAACTGTCTCATTGTCTTGGGTACACTTAAACATACAAAGCTCATTTTTCTTTAAATATCATTAGACTTTTGGCATACTTGCAAGGATGCCTGTGCATCTCTGGTTTACAGTGAACATGCATGGTATAAATTTTTTCTTTACAACTGGGGGTACAAAGAAACCAGGCAATGCTGCTGATCTGAGCGCAAATCTTTACGAGGTAAGGTTATTTAGATGTACATTTTTCTGTGTGTTCTAAACATCCAAATAGGTGCTGGCTGTGCCACTACGGATTTTTTTTTTTTTTTCTGTCTGGGTTCAGACCTACGTTGCTTAAGAGCAACTTCTCAGAAGCCTGTCAGATGTTTTACAGTATATACAAATGCTCTTCCTGAACTCGGATCGCTGTTCTTCTCATAGCTTGGAATTGCACTTACAGAATTGATTGTGGGAGGAAAGGTTACCCACGCATTCATATTAATTAAATTTCCAAGAGACTTCCAAGCTGCAGATGGTTAATGTTTTCAGAAATGTTACTGTCCTGTTTCCCTCTGCAGTCTACTGACTTAGTCAACTTTTACTAGCTGGATGTCTCATTTTATGTTTTAGGCAGAGGACCTGAAGACACTTATACGACATATGGAACACTGGGCTCATAGACTATTTCCAAAATTGCAATTTGAGGATTTCATTGACAGAGTAGAGTCTTTGGGAAACAAAAAGGAAGTTCAGGTATGTATTGTTCCATTCAGTTTCTCTTCATGCAGTGCTGAATAGCATAAGAAGTAGGTTTAGGAGAGCAATTATGCAACAAAAAAGACTGAAGTTGTGCATACTGCTAAGGAGTATAATGTTATTTTAAATAATTTCTCCCTTTTTTTTAAAAAAAGCTCTTTTCAGTATTTAAGTTTACATTTCTTTCATGACCTTTCTCTATTCAAATTAGTACTTCAGAGAATTGGCTTCAACTTTTCCAGGACGTCTTTGACCAAAGTAATTTGCTTAAGAGTTCTGGAACTAGTTGGTTTTTTGGGTTTTGTTTGTTTGTTTTTTAACGTTTAGACCTGGAAAAGAAGAGTTATGAAGAATGCTGCTTCATCTGGCTAGGTGACAGATGGAGTACTAGGAAAACAATCCACTGCATTAAAAGTTGTGGGTCAAACAGACATGTAGTGAAAGGAATATTTCTTTTCAGAGTAAAAACTGTCAAGAGAAACTGGGAGTAGTATTAAAAACACATCAGTGTTGCACAAAAGATTTATTTTAGTTTCTCATTTGCAGACCTGCCTAAAGCGGATCAGACTCGATCTTCCGATTTTACATGAAGACTTTGCGAGTAATGAAGGTATATGCTCATTGTGCTGTTTGTTCAGTACTTCAATCCTTAAAGTTACTTTACTTCACCTCCTGCTGACCAGAAGTTAATGACCATGATACACTTCTCTAATGTAGAAGAAATTGTTGAGCAGTCCTCTACTTTAAAACCAAGCTTCTATGAGACTTAGGTGTACAAAATTGAACTGGTACTCGGACTAAAATGCTACATGTATATACAAAAATAAATAAGTGTGTGTGGTATACTGAAAGGAAATGGAAAATGGGTACTATTACCCACATTGTTAACAACACTATTCAAAAAAAAAACCCAACCCCAAAACTGCAATTATCAAGTGAACATATTGGTTTGTATTTTACTCTTGAGTGTGCAGACTGAAGAGCTCTTGGGTCTTACTAACGCAGAAATCAAACACTCATTGCACTGTTTATACTACAAGCTGTTACAGTGCAGTCAGGGTGTAGTTCTTCATAGCGAAAGTACTTATGAATGCTTGTGGGCAGTTATGTCTGTCTGTCACTCTTGGCATATAGCTACTATTGAGTATTTCTTCTATGAAAATCCAGCCACTTAACAAGTAGATAATTCAAGAGTCTCTTCCAAGCAGACGATCTTTTTAAGGTAGACTAGAAATACACAATTTTTTTATAAAAAGAGGGAGCAGAGTTCACCTGGTAGTTTGAAAGAAACTTTATTAGCAGAAATCGGAGAGTTTCATAGTTATTCCGAAGCTCCTTTGCAGGTGTTCATGCTTTCACTATGGGTCTCTCTTGAAACAATTACCCACTCATTGTCCATTTTGTCTTTACTTGACCCTCAGCCTCCTGACAAGCCAGTGCTTGGGAAGGGTGTTCTGGTGGATGAGTTAACCAACAGTACAACCTCACCTCACCTGTGGGGAAGGCCTTTGGGCAGTTAGTGGCATGTGGCTGTCTTCACTTTTGGCTGCATTTGCCAGAAATGGAATGCAGCTGTTAGCAGCCACAAACAGTAAAGCAAATGGTTCCTGCCGACAGGGTCTGTAGAGTTATCAGATTTTTCTGTGCGATGGTTCCATACATTTGTATTTAAATGCGGTGCTGATTTGTTCTTGAACTGTGTTAACAAGTGTAGTGCTACAACTAGTCAGTCTTCAGTTGAAAAACTTGAGTAGGTATCTTAAGAGTCTTGAAATAAAAGCTGCAGCTAGGGTACTGTATTAAAAACCAAAACCTTGTTGTCAGCTAACTTCTCTGTTCGCAGGCTTAAAGTGGTGCAGAGGCACAAGCATACTTGGCCATGGGCACTCTTGAAAGAGTGCTCTGCTGCTGTGTTGGTGGGTGAAGTTTGTCTAATGGAGTTGGACTGCCTCCATTTTGCATGTGTTAATGTCAGCAAATGAGTAAATATTCCATAATAGTAGCACACTGAATTCAAAACTGACTATTCAATGACTGTGTTTGAACTTCTGTCTGATTCCCGTAACTAGTCATGCACTTCCCAAGGGACAGTGTTGTATTAGTAGGGGTGGGAAGAAAATAATCTGGCCTTTCAGTAAGGATTGCCTTAATATTAGTGTCTCTCTTCAACCTTCAGGCACAGCTCATGACTGCTAACTTAGCACACAGAGCTACGCCTCTCTAAATTCAGGCATTTATTATTGTTGTGTGTTTGGGATGGCTGATAAGCATTTGTTGCATACTCTGAATATCAGGTATGTGGACCTAGGCAGAAAATTGCCCATTAAAACTAAATTACAGAATGATCTTCAGCTGTCAATACAACTTTAAAATGTAGATCATAGAAATGCTTTAAAAATGTTCTCTTGACAGATACTTAGCAGATCTCTCTGGGTTCGGAGTGTTGATTTCTGCCCCTCTTACTCCTCCCGCCCCCTCATTTTTAACCAGATGGTGGAGGAGAAAGCAACGGACTGGATACAGCCACTGAAGATGTACGTTCCTGCTCTGGAAATGCAGAAGAACTCGGTTCTCTCTCTGGTACAACTCTCACGGAAGAGCAGCAACAGCGAATCAGGAAGAACAGGCAGTTGGCCTTGGAACGTAGGCAAGCAAAGATGCAGTGTAACAGCCAGTCCCAACACAACGGTAATCAACTCCCTACCTTACGCGTTACTGTTAAGGTCAGTAGCCTGAGAAGCTCCTACAACTGAGCTTCTGAGTCAGTTACTTTTCTAGTAAGTAGCACGATGTGTAACTCAAATTTAAACTGTGTTGTTGTAGTTAGACTCCTCCAAAGCTCAGTCAGAACTACTCTCCCTTCTTGTCATAGCTTTGAAATGGCCACCTCTGGAGTTGGCTTTCCTGTGGACTCTGATTCTGGTGATAAAACTGCAGTTAAACACATAGTAACAGTGTTTTCCCACAGTTTGTGATTTTTATTTTTTGTTTTATTTTTTAACAGAGCTCTCTGCTTGTTACTCAGAAGAGGAGTTTAATAGCCCAGTTGCTCAGGATCCCACTGACCTTACCAAAGACACTCAAGTTAGCACAACCAAGGTTGCTCTTACAGAAGCTGAAGATGGAGATACAGAATTGGAATGTGCCAGTGAAAAGCAGTAACCATTCCCCATACTTTGAATGACTTTCTTGACCAAAAGACCCCAATGTTTTATGTACTATGATTATATTGAAATGTCGCTGCCTCTCTCCACTCTGACTCCAGAAGCTCCATGGAAGCCTTCACTATGTCATCTGTATAGTTGGACAGAACTCGTCTCTTGAAACTGCAGATGAGCAACTCCCTACATGGGAAAACAGAACAAAGTTCTTCATCTGCATTTGAGGCATCTTTTCCACCTCCCCCAATATTTTTTAGGAAATGTTAATGAGGTTTTTGACCTACTTTGAATTTCACTTACAATTGATGTCAAACTGAAGTAACTGGGATATTGACAGGTGAAGTTTCTATTAACGTTGTGTTGTTTGGTTGTTTTTTTGATAGAGGGTATATATAATAGAGGGTAGTGCTATGTCTGGGCAGGTGTCCTGGATTTTTTAACTTGCTTATCAAGTACTTGTATCTTTTTCTTACAAAATAGAAGCTATTAAATTTCAGAGTCAAACCTGAACTTGTATGAGGCTGTTACAACTACATGCTCTCCATACTTCTCCATCCCTCCTGCTAGGTCAGACATCTCTTCCCAGACAAGTAAATGCTTTAGGGGAACAGGCTTTGCCTTTGACCAAATTATCTTCCTTTGGCTGATTTTTGTCCTGTCTTGAGGCTCTGTTTGATCCTCTTCTATGTTTCTCCTTCTTGCACAGTAGCTTTTCCCTTTTCTGGAATGAACCAGAATCACCATAATGGCAAAGCCCTGAGCCTGCCCTCTCCACTCACACAGGGTGGACTTCTTTGTAAAAGAAAGTGAATTTCTAAAAACTGAATTAAGACGAGCAGCACTTACGGCAGATGAAATAAAGTAACACCTGTTGACATGAACTTATGCCAGATGAGCAGCTAGGGGATTTCAATAAACAGAATTCTGTACTCTAGCTTAGCGTGAAGGAGTTTGCTTTTTATATCCTTGTAGCTGTGAGTTTAACTCACCAAGCTATAGTGGAAGATAGCCAACAGCGGCAGGAAATACTTGGGTTTTAAGAATTTATGGACAACACTGGAAAGTAACGATAGTTCAAAGAATTCACCACAGTCTTTCGTCTGGAAGATGAGATTTTATCACATATAATCTTTCAAAAACTCATACATGTTCATAAACAGATAAAAAAATTCTTATTTAAAATAGACATTTAGTTTCTTATTAAAAGGACTCTTGAATATTTAAATAGACTGCTTTTAAAAAAAGCCCAACCCCATAAAGTGAATAGGAGCAGAACATGACCAAGCAGATGTTGCTAGCTTGTAGTTCAAGTTCTAATGTCAGCTGAAACATCTAATAGAGCCAAATCTCTGATCTCCTCCAGCAGCTGGTATAAGCTTGCTCCCTTGGTCTGGCAGTACTCCTGATAGTCTTCATCAATTACTTCAACATTTGCTTTTTCTTGCGCACGCTGGGCTGCTTCTGCAGACTGACTGACTTCTTTTACTAAGTCAGACTTCACCACATGAAAATTCTTCTGGGAAACCTCTGTGTCTGATGTCTGGTACGGTGCATTCCTGATTATTTCAAGCTTGATCGTGTCAGCATGGCAGCGGGAAGTCTGCACAAGGATTTTCACCTTAAAAGCAATATAAAAGTTACTTTATTTCTGATGGTGCTATTTCCTTTTACTTCCTTCAGATTAAATACTCACTGTAATATGATCGAAAAGGCTTAATGTAACTGATTCTCCGGTGGTTGTAGTGGAAGTAATTTTATCCTGAAAGCGATGAAGTGATCCAGGCTTCCACTCACAGCTCCTCTCACCTTGACAAGAGATGACTAAGCCTTCCTTGTTTTTCATGTATGCAGCACCTTTGATTCCATATCTACAAAAAAAGCAGATGAGCAGACAGAAACTGTTCTAACAATTTTCACCCTTATCCGTTCTCTTAATCTTGAAACCAACAGGCAGCCAGCTAGGATTATATAAAAGCAACATCAAGGGGCAAACACTAGCCTGATCATCCTGCTTTGGGGACACGGATGTGCGTTGTCAAAGAAACCCCTGGAGTATATGGAAACAGCACGAAGACAGTGGCTGAAGTGTTTGGAAGGCAGCGAAGCAAAAGTAAAATACAGTCAGTGATCCAGTATCTTATGTGTTGGGTTGAGCCTGAAATGGCCCAATAACGGAAGAAAAGCAGCATTACAGGTTATTCCAGACATCACAGGGAGGAAACAGTTCTCCATTAAAATAAGTTATTTAAAGACCAGCAGCATATTTGCACTGGGTTCTCTGGAAGGAAGCCTTTCGTGGTTGGGTAGGTTCCGGCTCTTCAGCTATGCATCCAGGCCAAACCATCTGGAATGCTGGAGACGAGAGGCCTACGTTGAGCTGGTTTGTATCCAAGCTCAGACTGTGGCCAGGATCAAGCAGCCCCCGGGTGTATTCGTGGAAGCCTAGTGTGTTCATGTAATGGTTTGCTTTGCCTAACATCCCCGGAGAATGGTTTTTGCGTTTTGTTTTGAAGGAGAGTTTTTGTCCCTACATTTCTTGTACCTGTTAGCTGGCCGGGTAGCCAGTGTTGCTACCAGTAATGCACAAACGTGAAGATCTTTAACCCAGAATGTCCAGAACCAGGACAGGGAGAGGAAAGGTAGTTCTCTTCCCCCCAGCTTGAAGAGCTGGGCAAGTCTTATGAGAGGCAGTGCTCTCCAGTTCTATGGTGACTGCTGCCTTCTTACATCATTCACTAGTCAATTTATGCCACAAGCAGAACACATTTAAATCTGTATTTAAGTATACTAAAAGATCAGAAATTAAAATGTAATGTTAGCTTCATGCAAAGAGTTGCTTTCTACTAGCATAAATCAGAGGGTAAGCTGAGATACAGGCACTTTTAAAAGCCTAATTGCCATAAACAGCACCACGTAAACATTTCTTCTATGCTTCCCTGCTGCCTACGAGGAGCAGGTGTGCAAAAGGTGCTCGTAGCCTGCATAAATTACAGTCTGTAGTGATGGAAAAGACCGCTCAGGAATGCATGGCTTTGTGATTTGGAAAATCACTTCCTACTGGGGGTTTTGTGGTATTTTTTTTTTTTAAACAAGGTGGGGGGAATATTCCAGTCATTTTTCTGCCTTTGCACCTTGGGCAAAAAATGTCCTTTTAATGTTTTGAAATAAATACATACTGTGCAACACAGTCTCTATCTTCTCCTCATAGGAACTCCTTTTCAGAGTCAGTGCATAGAAAAGCACTGCTTATGATTTACAAGAAAAATCTAAAGTGCAGTTGTCGGCCAGCACCAGGCCACGCTACAAACGCTTCCCTTCTCAAGGACCAGAGCTGTCCCCATGGCATTCCAGTAACACTTACGTCTTGTTTTTAAGCTCAGGCCAAGCTTTAATCAACTCACCTTGGTACAAAAACAAGCACACCATTTGTTCGAACTGAGTAAATAACACCATCTGCTATGCAGCGCTCATCTGTTTCTGGGGTTTTGTCTTTGAAGTACATGCACTGGAAGAGTTCAGTAGACTGTTTCTGAGCACGCTGGGCTGCCTGCAAGCACCCCCCACAAAAAAACAAGACAAAACAACCTGAATAAATATTTCAATGAGCTTGTTTGGCTTTGATTTTCATAGTTTCTTTTTTCCATTACCTGGCCCCTGGAAAAATTACATCTAGAAGGAAATCTTACGTGTCGTACAGGTGAAATATGAATTCACTTTTACTACCACTCTCAGAAGAAAACTGGGATTTAAGTAAAACAGCCCAAAAGCATTATAAATAAAAATTAAGTGATACTATGCCATTGTAGTACCCAAAAGCTGCAGCCAGGACTGGTGTCCCATTCCATTGGGAAGCAAACAAACACGGCGACACGCACCATGACCATCTTACCCGGTTTCTGTTATTAATGTGTCTGCACACTTCCTGAAGATCCTTATTATTGAATACATAATCCTTAACATCGCCTTTATTTTCCTTCAGAGTCGCTGCCATCAAGAGTCTGTGGACAACAATATCAGCGTATCTTCTAATTGGAGAAGTGAAATGAGTGTACTTATCTAAGGCAAGTCCTACAAATAAAAAAGGAAGTGGTGGTAAGCAATCAAAGCAACCAACTGCCTCCCCCCCCAACAGTTCCGAAGTACTAACAGGAATAGCATAAAACCCAAGAGTGACACGGTACCATAATGATGAAACTCTTCCTCAGGACAAGAGCCAGTCGAGAAGTACAGCGCGTTAGACATCGCGTGAGTGGCCATCGATCGCAACAGTTTATTTACAATTGGATCCAATGGGTCATTTGCTTTATCCAGAGACTCAGCCAGTGTTTTGTTAGACCTGTCAAAAAAGTGTTAGTTTTGAAGAAAATTATGCTATCCCTGATCACAATAGCCTATAGCTAAAAAGAGCATACAAAAGCACGTAAAAATTTAATAATCATTATTAATATAAAAATATGAATGACAAGCAGAATGATATTAAAACTTTCAACAAAGTTTGATAACAACTCTGTTCTAGAAAAATGTTTAGAAAGAGCACCCAGTTTTCCCCAAGAGGCCTGCCTTCCCCTACCCGGAGACCCAAGGAGGACTGGAGCAAAGCTCACTTCTGTGCAGTACAAAACAGACAGCAAGCTGGTGTGAAACCTGTTCTGTACAGGAGACCACAAAGGGGACACCCAAACAAAAGGAGGCACTACGGATGCCCTTCACACTCTATGATGTCCAGAAACGATGCCTCCCTATGTGATGAAGCTCACAGCCTTCTCATAGTATGTTGACAAAGTAGTTCTGAATTATTTTGAGCTATTTAGAATGACTATATTGCACAGAATTAGCTTGATTTAAACCAGTACTTTCTTATGCTACTTATTACAGGAAATACGGTGCAAGCAAGGCTACTACAGAGCTGAACCACTACATACTGACTGAACAAATTATTTTTGGACGTCAAAAGTTATTCAGATACTGCCATATTCAGTCCAGCCATCAGAATGCAGGCAGCCACTCTTGTTTAGAACATGATCCCCTGCTTACAGAAAGGTTATGGTAATTTTTTTTTTTTTTAAGAATTGCTATACAGCATCTATTAACAGTGATACCGAGAACTGTAATGCTTTGTGGTGATAACATATCCAAAGAGTTAATTGCTTAACTTTAATTAAAGTGCTGAAGATAAGTAATAAAAGATACCGTGTGTCTATTGAGAAACCTTTGGCACTGGCACATTCTCGAAGTTCAGTAAAAAATTCCTGTCGTGGTGGAGGGTGTTGACGCAACAAAGCTTGATGAGGAAAATCTTCTGCAATCTTTTTTGCCACCCAGTGGTTGGCAAGAATCATACATTCCGCTACAGTTTCATGCACCTCCAGCGGCTGCTTGGGGATGAGATCATGGATATTATTTTTATCATCCAGTTGCACTCTGATTTCTACCCCTTCTAGTTCCAGAGCACCACAGCTGTCCCGCTTAGCTCTAACGTGCCGTGCTATATCGGTGAGTTTTGATATTGCCCAAACCAGTTCATCCAGCTTCTTCTGTCTAGTTCTTTCATCCAAGCTTTTCAGTTCCAGGATATCGCCAACAACACTTGTGTCTCCATCTAATAATCCCTGTGCTGCTTCGTAAACTAGCTTGTACGCAGATCGAATGATGGTTTTCTTGTAGCAGACTCTCAGCATTTCATATGACTCTTTTTCTAGTTCCCACAAGACACTTACAGCGTACCTGAAAGATAAGATCACAATTCTATAAATAGTCCTGGTTGATTTAAACTATCACTTCAAGCACATACAACTGTCAACAAATTTAAAGGTTTCATTCTGTTTTGTTTTTTTTTTACCGGAAACATCTTTTTCTTCATAAAACAAACCAATGCTCAGCAATGCCACTAATTAATGCACTTGCCTTTCAGTCTTGTGTATCACAACTTAATAAACGAGGACGAACTATGTCAGCAGTATTTTCAATCGATCTGTTGAGGCTGAGTACCCCTAAGATATAAGGCCACATCTATTTGAAAGCACAGCTACACTACAATAGTTATTTTTATTCATTTTTATTTTATTAGTCAGATGCATCCACAACGACCATACCTGCACATCCTCATGACAGCCAGCCGACCTGTAAACTGTAGTGAAACAGGGTAACGGCACGTTTGAGGAGTAGGACAATAGTACAAAACATGACCATTCGCATGGGTGCATGCACTCCAGACTGAAACCCATGTGAAAAGAGAAGTGAAGAACAAAGACACCTTCACCTTAGGTTGCTGTTTGAAGCAAATTGCTAAGGATATGGGTAAACATAATTGGAGGATGAGACAGTCATATAATGCTGTATTTCCGCTTTTTGTGACTCCCCACTACTTTGCTTACAAATAGTAGCACATAATTCAAAGAGCAAGTGCATAAGCAGTTACTACACAAAATCTTACCTATCAACTCCACTAAGAAGAGAGCATATGTCAGCGCTCAAGACAGAGGGCAGCATGTCATAACGACGATCCGCTAAATAATAAGTTGTTGCCCTGAGGAAAAAAATACATTTACTATTCTTCTCACAAGGACCCATTGGTGTGTGTCTCCCAAGCAGTTTGCCGTATAAGCGTAACTTCAGCAAAAGACAACACACAGCATGATTTTAAAAGGGTATTCTTACAGAACCCACACATGTGCAATACCCAAGTCAAATTATTTAAATAACTGTTTGTATAGTACAAGCCTAATTTTGCCTTCCTCGGTCTCTTCAACTGTCATTAAGGCCAGAGCTATGGCTGTACAAAATATGCTCGACTAAGAAGGTCATTTAACGGCTATATCAGACATCTCTGCCGGCTATACAGTTTACATTTCTTTGCATCTACAAATAATACATTTCATAAAGTGATTCAGCAGTTTAAGTTCAAAACAGCGGCAATAATAGAAAAAGAAGAACAAAATATTTGGCGTATTAAAACACAAGACTGAATATTAAAACGTAAGACTGCCAAATATCTCTGCAATTGAATTAATGTAGGACTTCATTCAATTTTGTGGATGTTCCATGTTCTGTGTGAAGATTCATCTCCCTTGGAATGCAAACACGTGGTTTGTAAATACTTCAAATCACAAATGTTAAAGTAGACTATAAAGCAAACACTAGTGATTAGGGAATGAGAACCTTAAATTGTAACTTTGTGGAAAAGTGCAATTTCATAGTAAAAGGGTGAAGCAGTACGTCTGAAAGCAGTTTCTTCCCCAGCAGGCCTATTTTACCCAAATAAAAGTGGAATACCATTAGTTATATATTGGTTTTAATAAGCTATTTCCATGAGATGAAAGAAGAAAGAATCTTTCTTTCCTTCTGATGTTTCTCAATGTTTCCTTGAGGCAGCATCACAAACTTCTGAGTTCCATAAATTTTCTAATTTTCAGAAAATAATTTACCTTGCTCTGGCCTCAACGTCAGTGTAAGAATTAGCTGCCACAAAATGGGTGACATCTGCAATGTGGACACCTAACTCTAGATTCCCATTAGGCAGAGTTCTAACGGACAGCGCGTCATCCACATCCTCGCAGCCTTTTGGGTCAATGCTGAATATCAAGTGTGTATCTCTCAGGTCGAGACGTTTTTTTTCCTCCTCTGGACTCACTTTCCATGGACTCTTTGAAGAACTCACAGGCATTTCACTCATCTGTACAAAAACATTATGGATGAACATACAATTATAACTTCTCTACAAAAAGATGCCAACAAATTAGATTTAGCTTTTCCTTTTCTACTCCATTAATTGTTTTGTGTACTTTTTCATCCTAGACAAATTGTCCTTTCCTTGCATTTTCCAAGTCAGTCTATTACATTTACTTCACAGACAGTATGAAACAATTGAAAAGAATGCTACACGTATTATTAACAACTGATATTACTGTGGTGATATTGCAGCTCTGGCAAACACCATCACTGTATATTGGGTTTTTACATTATTTTTCTTTCAATTAATAATCAAAATACTTATGTTTGAGAGCTGGCTCCTCTCCTGGTTGAAGACAAAAGGATTTAAGACAACGATTTCAGTAGGTCTGGGCCTTTAGGATCAGGACCACAAACACATATTAAAGACAGTAATATCTTAAAAGTCTATCTCAATTAGAATTAAGAGTTTGTAATCTTCTCCTCATAGCAAACATACTGTCTTAAAATCACTCTTGACTTGAAAATTCGTAGTATCTATAGAACCACCAATCCAAAAGTAATTCCAGAAAAATAACCTATAAATAGTTCTCAGCTTTCAAAAACCTGTTGGCAACTGAGACATTGAGCTGTAACAGGGTCCCCCTCTTTGAGAAACAAGACCCTGGAAATGAACAGAAAAGAATGTACCTAATCACAAAGACTAACCTGGATTTCTGAGAAAGGGGCAACACAAATGCTGTTCTCCACCAAAATAGCTGCAATTTCCCCCTCAAGATCTCCGATTCTTCCTAGAACTCTCACGAAGTGTCCATTTGGGTATACAGAAGTTGACTCCCAAGAATCAATACGCACGACAACTCTATACTCCTGCAGCAAGACAATTCTGTCAGAACACCAATCTGCTCCTGACAAGCAATCAATATAAATACTCCTTCAGGGGCAAACAGTGTTTTCTAAAGAGATTGGCAGCTCTAAAAACTTTACAGAAAGGAAAAAGAAACCCACAATGAGAAGCATACAAATACTGAGAATTACATTCCTTTCCTGACCAAAGACCCACTTGGGGTCATTACACGGAGAATCTCTATCTTAAAGTATAAAAAATAAAATAAAATAAAATAAAACCCAAGATGTACACAAATATTCTTATACCAGAAAAGACACAATTGGAATTTACTTCTTGGCTGTGAAGTACTCAACGTTACAAGGTAAAAGCAGCTAGGAATGAACAAACCCATGTTTCCTCCTTCTCCAGCAATGGCAAGCTAATCATCATAATTCATTATCCACTTGTTGAAAAGCTCTTACTATTTCAAAGTTATATACAGTCAGAGATCCAACAAAGCCACAAGGGCTATTACAATTTATACCCCTAATATGACCTTCATCAGAAAAAAACAAAGCAAGTTGTATATAAATGGTCAGGGTACCTGAACTGTGGCCCAAATTCCGAACCCTAAGTTTTATTACCCGAAGCTCATGCGGTTTGGACAGGAATTGAACACATTCCTTCAAGGCAGAAATTGAACTACTCTCACAGACTGAACTTTATTAATAGTTTTTACCCATGTTTTTGCCAAGGAAAACATCATTAGAGCGTGTAACACCCACACAATTTTCTAGGAACACAGAACAGAGAAGCAATTCTGTCAAATTACCTGTAATGCTTCAGCTTGCTGGGTACTGATCCGGATTTTGGGAATTCGGTAGTCCCAAGGTGTAACAAGGATTTTCTGAGCATTTCTGCCCTGGGACTGGGTCTCTTCTTTAGAAGGGAAAGTGACCACATAATCCCTCCAGTTCTTTTGAATGATTCCCACAACTTTACCTTTTAATAAGGAACATTGTTGGCTGCATATTAAAGAGTTAAACAGGAACATGAAAGCAAATATGTGGGAGGTACAGAAGATTCATTGTTTTGTAATATGAACTAATGTGTCCACAAATCTGTATTACAATTGCTAACAACATATGGTATGCAGCCAACATAGCAAGTTTGTTACAAATTATCGTTGGCACAGCCAGATTTTAATGAGCTTTTATTTATGTGGAGACTAACTCATTGTATAGATTTCAATTGATACAGTACATAAATTATTCAGAGAGATTCTCACTACTACTGAAATGTGGCCAATTCCAGTAAAAAAAAAAATACAGAAAATTTTAAATAGCAAAGATCAAAATCAAACAGTATTTTCTTGCACGAAGAGAATTAACCTCCTAAAACTTTTAATTCTGACCTCAGCAAACCTTTAAGATGCAACTATACGTGCAGAGTAATATTTTCAAATAAGACTCTAAGTTCTCATGGTACACGGGCGTGTCCCATTGTAATGGGAGCTCACTACTTCTTCACCTAACAAAAAAAATTTTCACCTTGAACATTATTTGTCATCAAGGCATTAAAAGGGTGCTGTTATCTTTCTGTATAATCAACAGGTATACTGGAGGACTTGAGTGCACAATCTGGTAAATTGGTCTGTGTTAGAATTATAGTTTGTCTCTTGTAGAGCTGTGAAGGGTAACGTATTCCAAACTCAATACTTTAGGAAGATAACTACCATAATTCAGCTATTTCTGTGAAGGAAATTGAAGAGAAAAAAAAGGGGGGTTCACATATAGAAAGAATCTAGAGGCTTTCTTGTTGGGATATGTGAGAATGCTTTAACTTCAGATAATCACATCAAATTTACTACGGTGCAAAAAATGTGACAATCGCAGAAATCAAGGGAAGGGACTATGTAATAAAGAGTAGAACACAGCTTGGACCAAGGAAGTGAGGTTATCTTAACAAAACATTGTATCACGCTATCTACTTTACCCGTGGGCATAGGGTCACCGGTGGTGTCTGCAGGTGCTTTATCCTCGGTCTCATTTTCACAAAGGGCAACAGTCCTTCCTTTCCATTCATGCAAAGGTAGTAACTCAACAGCTACCACATCACCGTGGATTGCACGATTTCGAGCTCTGGCCCCATAAATAAGGATATCACTTTGAAGTTCTAAATTTAAAATAAGAAGAAATAGAACTATAAACTGCTAAAAAATGCAAATCCTGACACTCCTAGCAGCATTCTGCGGAGATAACAGAAAATGACATTTGCAACATGATTTCTTCCAAAACGGACTATT
The DNA here is from genome assembly GCA_003993805.1 of Himantopus leucocephalus. Lineage (NCBI taxonomy): Eukaryota > Metazoa > Chordata > Aves > Charadriiformes > Recurvirostridae > Himantopus > Himantopus leucocephalus. The sequence continues at coordinate 20,034,234 of RSEF01000010.1, read as the reverse complement.
GGCAAAGAGTTCATATTGCAAGAAAATTAAAACCTTTCCCTCATTTTTTAAAGGAGATATTAAGCAATTCTGTAAGTAATCTCTTGGATAAGAAGCAGCATAGGCTAGGATGAGTTCATTGTTCTTACGCAGCAGCTTTAAAAACACACAACACAGTCAAATTGTGGAAACCACTGCCACAGGATTCTGGGCAGGGTCCAGAATTAAACAAGTTTTAAAAAAAGGATTAGTATATTGAATACTGGTTTGACTGCAGGGTCTGTCACAAGAACATTGAAAGCAGTTATTAGTGAAAGCTGGGACAATATATCTCCGCAAGGATAATGCGCTGTTCCTTCAAAGGTATTTAATACTAACTCATACCAGAAAGACAATACTGGTGTTCCAATCTGATCCAAAAGGCATTTTTGCTATTATGTTCACAATGACCAGCTTCCTAATCACGTCAACACCTACGCAAACAGTTACTTCAGTCAAATGAGCGGTCATCAGAAGTTAGAGCAAAGCACAGAGATAACAATTTACATCAGTATTCAACTTCAGAAAAGGTCTAGGGAAACCACAAGAGTCCAAAACACGGGCCAAGGTACTAAGAAAGAGGAAGGAGGACATAAAGCCTATTGTTTTCTCACGAGGCCCACCCACTGAGTCAATCTTCAGCCTCCTTTCCAGCCCATGAAAATAACTCAAGCATTGGAGTACCTTTGCTTTCATCTTGTTAAATAACTGAACAGCTACATACATACATGGCTTCATGTAAAAAAACACAGTGTCAAAAAGGCATTGAGTAAATCCCCTCATCATCTTTTCACCTGTTTCTTTGCTGCCAAATCCCTGAAGTCGAACAAAAGCTTCCAGTTGTGCTCTATGCTTATTGACATTCAGTGTACCCTAAAAAAAAAAACCAAACCGATAAACAGAATGAAACAGTCATACCGCTAAATAACCAACTTTAAAGTATAAAATTTTGGGGTTTACAATTATTTTTAGATAAAGTAGTCGTTTTTATTGATATGTAGGTTATTTTTAACATAACTGTTCTCTCTATAGGAGGAGAATGTACAATATAGAACTCACTTCCAGAAAAGAACGGTAAGTTCTTTTAAATACTCAATTTAATTGTAAGCTGGTAAAGGTCATTTTATTCAAAGCACGGGCAGTGTACTTTTGCTTCCTGCCTTAATATGGAATCTGGAGTTATTCCTACAAGAAAGAAAAACCTCAGTCTTTCTGTTCATATTCTATTCTCACCTCACTGCTGAAATTGTCAAGAAAGGAAAAATTACTAGCTCTCATTCTTTAAATTATTTTTAAAAGAAGGACACTTGTTCACCAACAATCCATATTAAGGCCCTGAACAGCCATAAAACTGTAAATTAATTTAACTGACTGAGAGATCTCCGTGCAAACAAAGTAAGAAATGCTGCCCTTGTGCAGCATTATTTATATTTAAGAATGAGATATAGCTGCTTCACATTACACCCAGTTTCTCAATTTACAGGTATATCACATATCAATCTGAAGAAAAATCCATAGCAAATTTAAGATCCTCAATAACAAATTCTTGTTTTTCCTTCTCCAAGAGAAAAAACTCCTACATGTTCACAAGATGAAGCAGGGGGAATATTTTGAAACTCCTAATCCTTTCCATCCTCTTACTCTTGGTTTTTTTGTTTTCTTTCCCTCTTCCCACTATAGCAATATTTCTTTATCTAATCAGTCTAATTCAGGCAACTCAAGGGGCCAAGCACAAGACTGCATTATTCTGTGTATGCTCTCTCTATAGCAAATTACCTGTATGTATCTTCCAGATTTGATCCCAGCCTCCAATATTTCCACAGGTAAGTGCTCAGGATATTCTTTTCCGTTGTTTTCCTGGCTTTCAATCTCCCGTTCACGCCGAGCTTGAAGTATAGAGTCAAAGAGTTCATGGGCAGCCTTTAAGTCAGGCCAAAAGTTATCCAAGTAATTCTGTATGCACATAGATAAACAAACATGAAAGTATTGCAAGGTCTCTGTTCTTTTAATAATGCAGTCGGAAAGCCCATAAAGGACAAGAGCTGTCTCATAGGCTATACTCAAATAGCACTTCCAAGTGGTAATGATGTGTCTGCTTTACAGATCTGTTCCAGATTCAACCTAACTCATTTGCTAAATACAACAAAGGAGGCATGACTGTTAAGATAATGTCCTAAACTAGAGAGCCACGAACTTTTACTACCAATATACCCCATCCAGGCTACGTAGTTCTTGTAAAGTGCAATAGCAGAAGAATCAAACTTGCAACGCACTGTTATTGTGTACACTTTTTATATGAATTTGTATGCTACATTTAGGCCATTTTCCATTGCCTCGTAACAATTAAAAAAAACAAGTACCATCATTTTTATATAGCTTCAAGGTAAATCTGTTTGGTCCTATTTTCACTCAACATCCTTTCACAGCTAAACATAAACATCCCATACACATAGCCCGCTGAATACAAGCGGTATCAGAAATGAACAACTAAGAATTAATTATCTTCTCATGCATCACTGTATCCTAAGTAGTCAAGGCTAAAGGCAACTGGCGGAATAATGCTGATGGATATTTAGGCTAAGCTGTTTGTGGACTGCTTGCCCTATAGATTTAGACAGCGGACTGAGGTAACTGATCACTGTTCATCAGTGCCAAATTCTTTAAAAACAAGGAAAACAATGAAAAGGGCTCTGAAGAAGGATGACCTCTATCTTCAGAGCTGTTGTTTTTCTTTTCAGTTCTCTGGTTTGCTCACTGCCACCATTTTTTATGACATTCCCATGACTGACATCTTTGCTTTCTCTGATAAATGAAGACATGAGTTAGCATCATAGGTTTCTTAAATGTAAACTCTGAAATTATTTGCACTATACATTGGGCTTTAATGTACTTGCTTCATCATTCTGACGCAGCATAAAGGAAACCTTCTTCAATTTTTCTGGCATGTTACCTTGAAGGAAATCACAAACACTCCTTCTGTTTCATTTCCGTACTGCCTGATAGCATCTTCATCTTCTGTTACCATAACAACTGGCATCTGACCCAAGCAGTGATTAAAATACCAGACTGCTGCATTGTAAATACTCCTAGAAAAGCAAAGTTTGAAATAAGATTTCTGGCATATCTCATTTGCTACTTGCAAGACATTTGCAGGCTTTGTATAAACGAGATTTTGGTTTAACATGCACACTTTTGAGATAAATACTCCAAGCTACATAAACCTTATATCTACAATTTTTTTTCTTTTTATGTGCCATACATAAGCACCAAGAAAACAGAGGAAAATAAAGTTTTTCCTCCCCAATACACCCATTTATGCCCTAGCTGGAACGCAACGTATTGTTCCTCTGAGTGAAAGTTTGTAAAAAGCCAAGTTGGAACTGCCAAGACTCCAACACCATGGTGTTTACAGGCTATCAAGCACTACCTCTAACAGTCCAATAAGGTGTGCTTGATCTAGTTACTATGCTAAAGCATTCTTTAAAATGATCCAGCTTTTTTTTAGCATTATTGCATTTAATTAAGTACATTTGCATCTATTTTCCTAAGAAAACAATGTTGATACTTTCTTAATCACAAAAGGACAATCTAGACTTTCAGTTATTGTGAACTCTTCCAGAGCTAAGCAGAGCAAGAGTGTGAACTCTTATGTACCCAGTGCATGCTCATATTCCTAAATACAATGTCACAATGTTGTCCAGCACAGTATCACGTAAGTCAGAACAAACCTGGTCTGCCATTTCTCCATGGATTCTCCCTTCTCTCTCGGCAAATAAGAATGCTGGTGGAATTCATTAGCAAACACAGTACAGTCATGTCGGGCATCCTTTACTAGATTTCGTAACTTGTTGTACTGTCTGGAATATGAAAAAGATAAATATAGTCTTGACCTTTCTTTTGATAATGCTATTTTAACTCCAGATGAAAATACAGCTGAAAAACTCAAGGAAAAGTACTGTCATGCACAAAGAAATGCATTCATTAAATTACACCATTGATGATAAAACCTAAAACATCATCTGTAAGCAAGTTTTTCTAATTTCCATTATGAACAGTTCTGATTTTTAAACATATTGTTTTCCAATGAGTCCCACAAAACACCGTAAGTCTTCAGGAATTTATTTTGTCACTTCTCGGACAAGAGCTATTTCTTCAAAGGCATTTGTACTTCAGAAATACAGGAAGACCTTGACAGCAAATTGCATTCTTATATGCTATGGCAATACATAGGTTAATTTCTAGTGAGGTAAGTACCATATAATAGTATTAATTGTTCCCCAAAGACAAGTGCTCAGTCTTCAATACAGCAAATCAAAAGCATGTCCATAATCTAGTTGTGGCACATGATATATTGTTACTGCAAAGTCTCCTTAATTCCTGTAACAAGCCATCTGATGAGTTAATAACACTATAGGTGTAACATCGCTCCTGTCAAGTGCAAACTTGTGACATTGATGTCCACGGACCACAAAGGATCACAGTTCTTTCTCTTCTATAAAATTACATTAAGATGCTTGAAAGACCTAAAAACAAATTAAGCACAGTACATTTGCTGACTTTGGGTTACTGTGTTTAAATATACATTTTGCAAAGTTAGTATCTTTACTTCAATCTAAATTAAAAATAAGTTATTATAGGGTAAGTACCTTCGTCCTTTTTGATGTTGCACAGCTTGACATGCTGTTTGCATGAAAATAATACCCTTCAGCTCCGGAAACTCGAGAATCTCAAGGTAATCTTGAACAACCTTGCAGTCAGGGACAACATAATGTGTAACATCATCCGATAACAATTTGCCATCTAAAATATAATTCAGAGTTTAAAGGTTTAAACTTTCAATTGCAGTACTGGTTTCTCAAAAATACTTTCAGATGTCAGGAAATTAGACTTGTGTATCCTCAAAGGTATACATATCTCTTTTTCTGATGAAGCAAATTATGACTACTATGGTACAATTCTGTGGTGCAATCTCTAAAATTTGTGACAGAACCCTTTCACATCCACTGATGTCAAAATTCAGTGCAAATTCTATCCAAATGAGTGAAAAAGATCCACTTTCATTATGAAAAGGATGTAACTGAAAGGGTGCAGGTAACAGTCCTTTTTTCTCTACTTCCATATGAAAAGAGAGACTATACATCTGCCACAGAAAATCTTTTCATGGAATTTTTGAAGGGTGTAGAATTATGGGTACTTCTGTCACTCTGCTTCCACAGATCTCTCTATTCAACACTCCATTTACAGCAGGCTCTTTTGCTACATCTTTACATAAAAGACAGATGAGGGTACACGTGGAGAAAACCGTTGCTACTGCAAACAGAAGATGTTCTTGAATCTAAACTATTAACCATCATTGCTAAATTTTCTCTAAAGAGACTCCATCTCCTAGGAATACACCATCAAAATACCACAACCGACCCATCACAGATGACCTCTCAAAATGTACCTCAAAAATAATGAGTTGAATTGCTTTAGATATTTCAAAGATTACCCAATAAACTTTTGGGCAGGGGGGATTTCCACTGTATTTTCTCTCAATGCCTGTTTATCCTTTATAATATTATAACCACTGAACTGTTGAACTTACTGTAGTGCAGGCCAATTATATATAATGAAAGTATATAGATCTTGACAAGTTAGGTGATTTTCGTGTATTTCTTAGAAGCTGTCACAGGACAATCTCTCTATTAACTGTGATCATTAGAAGCGTGAATCCAGTCGGCACAATTCTGCATACAGTAACACAGCTACATCTCACACTGAAGGCATATAATGGATGATGGCAGAATGCATACAAGAAAGCTCATATTTATTAATAATTCAGAAGACCGTTAAAAGTGAAATGTAACTTGAAGATTTATGTAATCTGCCAATATTAAGCTATCCTTACCTAACCTATACATCTAGATCAGAATAACTTCTAAGCAGGCACAGCACACTGTTACAAGTATCTGTAGATGCAATTTATGCAGGCAGTCTCTCACAGGGCATGAAATAAGTTTGCTCAGCACGTTGTGTAGAGTCAGGAATGAAAACAAATGTTCACCTCACCTCTGAGTTACCTAGAATAATTAGAGACATACTCTGATACTCATCTACAGCACAATTTAAGTTTAAGTCCAGAAGAGGAGAAGTTAGGCATGGCAAGAGAGGTAAGACTTTTTTTCTGGTATATGCCTGTAACTTATCCTGAAGGAATTCATAACCGAATGCAATACATTAGGGAGCGGTAACGATCACTGGTCCTGACATCCTAGGTAGCAGTAATATACTGCGCTACCTTCTACTGCAACCGGCACCTAAACCAGAAGTGACAACGTCTATATCAATTACAGTTCAGAAGAAAAAAAAAAAAGTGAGTTAAAATTCTCAACCTTTTCTTTTAGGTAAGCAAATAATTTGGTCGATTTGAATAGGTTGGATATTATGTTAGTTATTTGCCAGTCAGTTTCTTCCACCAAATAAATTCTGCTATTTAACAACAAAAACACCAACCAACCCTGCAATATCACCCAAAGGTCACACGATGATCTATGATGCACATAACAGCACCACAGTATGTAAAAAGAACAGCAAATCTAGTGATTATAGAGGCTGAAAGGGCCAGATACAATACGGGCAGTCGCATTTAATTACTTAACAGAAATAACTGCTGATGCAGAATTACAGTCGCTTCAGGACGAGCGCCCGGCCCCACTGTAAGAACACTTAACAGGTACGTAGAGAATTTAATTCACGCTATGAGCCACCACCCTGCAGAAATTTAAAAAGATCTTTTAAAAACCGGAAGCGTGAAACTTGCATTATCCTTTAACCTTTTACCGCTGTCCGTACACCGTTCGCAGTCCAATCCCGTAACAACGAACCTCTCCATTACTTTTTCTCTGTCCTCAACGCCCCGTCCGTTCCTGACCCGTTCTGCTCTGAGGGAGTACCTNGCCCCCCCCCCCCCCCCCCCGCCGGTACCGGTCGGTTTCTCCACACGCCGTTGCTCAGGAGGGGCCGTGCCCGGCCCGGGGCGCCAGAGGGGCGGTCTGGGTCGCGCCTCCGGCCCTCGCCTCTCTCCCGCCCTTATTTCTCTTTTATTCACGGCCGGTCCCGCTCGCTGCCCCCCTCCGCGCCGGGTCCGGCCAGGCCTCCCCGTCCCCACAGGCCGTGCGGATCACCCTCCGCGCCCAGCTGAGGCGCGGCGGCCGCCGGGGAGAACCGCTGCAGCTCGGCCCCCTCCCGGCAGCCCGGGCTCCCCCGCCTCTTCTCCCCGCCGCCTCCCGCCGTCAGCCCCCTCACCGCGAGGACAGGCGGCCCGGCACAGGGCGCTGCGGCACGGCACGTCGGGGCGGAGGTAGTGCTCCCGCACGACGCGCACCGAGCGGCCCTGCTGCCCCCGCAGCTGCAGCACTTTCTCCGTGCGGAGCATTGGCACGGCGGGAACCTGCCGCCCCTCGGCCAGGCCCGCGGCTCCCAGGGCGCTTGCGCATGGCGCGGGGGGGGCGGTGCAACCGTACGAGGCAGGGCCTCAGTGGAGGGGCGGGAAAACATCGGGCTGGGAGTGGCGGCGCCGCCGGTGGGGCGAGCTGAGGGAACCGGGGTCGCAGCTGAGGAGCGGCTCTGAGGGGCGGGTGGCGTCCAACGGAGGGAAGCGGGGCCGCAGCTGAGGGGCTGGCAGAAGCGAGCCGAGGGGACTGGGGGCGGCAGCAGAGGGGATGTGCTGAGGGGAGGCGGGAGCGAGCTGAGGGAAGCGGGGCAGC
>RSEF01000010.1:19994970-20026118 GCA_003993805.1 Himantopus leucocephalus | reverse complement strand
AGGCGGGAGCGAGCTGAGGGAAGCGGGGCAGCAGCTGAGGGGCAGGCGGGAGCGAGCTGAGGTAGCCGGCGCCGCAGCTGAGGGGAAGCGTCGAGGGACAAGCAGGAACGAGCTGAGGGAACTGGGGCGGCAGGAAAGGGGACGTGCTGAGGGAGCCGGAGCTGAGGGGCAGGCGGGAACGAGCTGAGGCAACCAGAGCCGCGGCTGAGAGGAGGCTCTGAGGGGAAGGCGGGAGCGAGCTGAGGGAGCCGGAGCCGCAGCTGAGGGGCGGCGGCTCTGANTAGCCGTAGCTGAGGGGCAGGCGGGAACGAGCTGAGTGAGGGAACCCGGTCAGCAGCTGAGGCGAAGCGTCGAGGGGCAGGCGGGAACGAGCTGAGGGAACCGGGGGCGGCAGCAGAGGGGACGTGCTGAGGGGCAGGCGGGAGCGAGCTGAGGCAACCGGAGCCGCGGCTGAGAGGAGGCTCTGAGGGGAAGGCGGGAGCGAGCTGAGGGAGCCGGAGCCGCAGCTGAGGGGCGGCGGCTCTGAGGAGGTGGGGGCTGAGGGGGAGAGCGGTCATCGTCAGGTTCTGAGCCCTGGGAGAGCCCTAGCGTGTGCGGCCGGGTAGGCAGAGAGGACACGTTCCCTTTCAGGGAGGGAAACCCGGTTTGGGGGACAGTGGAGAAAATGCTGAAAAAGTGGCCATGGAAGGCAAATGAGAAGAACCTGTTAAAGTCTGTTAAGATGCAGTGGCATTAGGTTGGGGTTGTTGTGGTGAAGATACATGTAGGGTTTTCTGTTTGTTTTTAGGCTTGCTATTACCAGGGCAGTGATGTGTTTTTTGGTGTTGGAGGCGCTGGAGGATTGAAAAGGGGTCCAGGGAAGAACAAGAACAGAGCCAGGCTGTCTCGCTGTGCCTAAGCTGTAGTCCTGCCTAAATGCAGGTGTGTGAACCTCCGTGGTCTTTCATGGCATCTTCCAGGAGAAATCCCAGGTCCGTTCCTCAGGTCGTCGGGTTTCATGTAATCACCTGTCAGCGCTCAGGGAGCTGAGGTGGGGAAGGGGGGTAGGGTGTGTGAGGAGTGCAGGCAAGCTGTAGTGTCAGCTAATTTACAGTAGGCACCAATATTCTTCATATTTATGGAGGGGTAGATAAAGGCACTGAAAGATTAAGTCTCGCTCAAGATCAAGCAGGAAAGCAGTGGAAGGTCATGAGTTCAATGCATTATTTCTGGATCTGAGTCAGTGCTCTGTAAATAAGGCTGTAATGCTGTTAGTATGGCATTTGGGGGATGGTTATTTTGACTATTAAAAAAGCATTAATACTTTCTCAATATTAATTAATTGCCTACATCATAACCTCACTTGAACACAAATACTTGGTGCAAACTATCTAGTATTTGTCCTTACGAGGAAAAAAAGACTGGGAAAGAGCCAAGGCAGTATGTCACTGTATGTTCCTGTTTATTCTACTTTCTTATTTTTCACATGTTTTATAAAATGTGTATTTCCAATGACTAATACTTCTAAGTAACCAATTGGTGCCAGTAAATGGGAGTACCATCTGTAAGGAACTGATTTGCAGAAGCCAAGTTCTCAAACATATGAGGAGGAGGAGGTGTTATAACTTAGTGAGAGACAACCAAAGTGTAGACTTGGTTTTGGTAGTCAAGATGATTTTAGACATATTATGTAAGCAGGATGTGAGAGGAAAGGGGAAGAAGAGACCAAAATGTTGGAATTCTTGTTCAGCAGGAATAAGGATTAAATAATCAGTGGTGATGGAAAAGGGGAAGAAAAACACAACATTTGGGAGAAAAGACATTTAATTCCACTTAAAATGTAGTGGATGCTGATTGCTGACACAGTGAAGAACACAGACCAATGTGCTTACTCAGCGTCATTCGATGACTGCAATAAAATGAAGGTTAATTTAATGGAGGTGAGCGAGATCACTGCTCTTATTTGTTCACTGTTTCACAGAGAAAAGTGTAAGATCTTTGGGCTAAGTTTGTGCATTGCTGATACTGTTGAGTAGCTGCATGCTTATTTATAATAGTCAGAAAATTTTTAAAATTCTTACAGTTTCCCCACTCCCTTCCTTCCTCTCTTGGAGAACAACCTCTTGTGAGTAAAAGTCAGTCAAAGGTTGAGTCACTAAAGCCAAAGAGAACTGTTTACACTTTATCTAACAACTGAGTTTGTCCCAATGAGATCAGAGGCAAACTTTCATGCTCATCTGGTAATTGGTTTTATACATGGCAAGGAGCTTGTGCAGGGAGAGCCAAAACTAATAGGATAACAAGAGCATCTTTTAATTATTTTAAAATAAAAGCTGCAAAAATTTTCTAACTATCAGAAGATCTCATCAAATGTTGAGGAATGAAGATAGAGCGCAGCACTGCTGCAGAATGATGACAGCCCAAACCATGACACGTACGTTTCTTCATGCAGTTTTCCTTCAGTAAGTGCTTGAGAAACAAAACATGGCAGAACAGAAAGAAAGCAGTACAAATATTCTTTTCATACAGTATTCCTTCCTTCATACGGTGCTCTCTTGGATAACACCAATGAGTGCTGGAGAAGCTTTTATTTTAAGTGAGAGAGATAATTCTTTTTTAAAGTTCAATTACATGTTTGTTCTTGCCTATGTTGGGACGAGTGAGCCTCTCAGGATGTCTCCCTGCTTGGAAAAACATGCCAGGAGATGCAGTACAGAATTTCAATGTAGTACCTTTTGATAGAAGTTGCTCAATATTTTGACAAAGAAATGTTTCAGGTCATTGGAGAGTACCAGCTTTTGGCTCAAGTTTCCCAAGCTTGAAGCCTGACTCATCTGACAAATGCCTGAAAACAGTATGACCTAAGAGACTCATTTTGAATGCAGAAGTAAAAATTTATTATGTAGGTTATTAGGCATCTAGATGTGGAAATGGAACGCACACAAGGCAAAGCAGGTATTCAAATATAGGAGTGACATATTGTTGACCATTTAATGTTCCCCTGCTTACCAGTATTTGTCAGTTGGCACAACACAGATATATCTCTTGATACACCTCACTTCTGCCCTGGTGAAGCAACTACTGGGTTTTCTTCTTGCAAAGGGATTTCTTCCTTGTGTTTGTAAAATCTGTTATTATACCCTACACCCTCCCTCCTGTTGTGAGGTGGGCTGCATAGCTAAATTTGGCTTCATCAGCCAAGTTTGTGTTTAAGATGGTGACAAAAAAGTAAATAGAAATGTATATAGCAAATTATATTCTGGTTGGCTACTGTGCTTGTAAACAACCCTGCAGTAGACAGCCTAAATATGAGGCTATGTAAGGGATGAGGTCTAACACAGGCTGTCTGAAGAAAAAAAGATGGAGTAACACAAACAAGAGACAGAATATTAAAGTGTGGGAATTCGCATAGTCATGGAATCAATAGAAATTATATTTTCTCATTTGAAAAAGGGGTGCTTTTTTTTTCTCTAAGAACTCCATCACTGAGGTAGAGGATGGAAGATCTGATTATCTTATAGCGTATCTTTGAAGCTGGTTCTTCCATTCTCAAAGCAATTTTGAAGCAACTGGCAGTTCAGCATCTGCTTCTAACTCATACAAAACTGAATAAATGCTGTCTTTTCTCTTGGAGATTCCTTCTCCTGTATTGCTGGCTCAGTAAAAGCCAAATATTGTAAAAAATAGTACCCCCATCTAGAATGGTCTCAGGATTAATATGCTGTTCCTTGCTCTCATAAAAAAGTATAATGCACAGTTCTTGCCTAGTGGCACTCTGGATGCCAATACTTAGTGTCTTAGAGATTTAGTCTCCTTCCTACTACGCAGCAGAGATAAGCAGCCGATAAGGGAAACTGTGTTTTCTGAATGTAAAATCAAGATCAGTATCCATGGGTCCATGACATGTAGCTGCGTTTCAGTAGTAGAATTCTTTGCCTTTATTTGTGAGAAAGCATGTGAAAATTCCCTGCATTTGCTAGCAAGAGTGATGAAATATGTGGTGATGTCACAGCTGAAGGTCCGGGAATTGTTGGAAAAAATTGACTTAATTTCCAGTTGGAATTTGCTACCTTGGTTTTTGCCTCATGATGTATTTGTAAAACGCTCTCTCATCAATTTTCTTTTCCTATTCTGCTTTTACGCTGTCATCTAATGACCGCTTGCTTTTTTCTTTGATAACTTAAACAGGCCGAACTCTTCATTTTTCATGTTTTGCAACTCCTTAATCTTTTTGTGTTTTGTTTCTGAAGAAAATACCATTGCTTAAAATCCTCATTGCGTTGCATGTAGTAGAATTGAAAACTGCACCATGGCCTGAAACAGATACTGTGGAAAAATCTTCCTACTTCTTGTTCTCCTGTATATGCATCTTAGAATTAGACTTTTTTTTTTTCCTTTTTTGTATTAGCATTGTGCTGATGGCTCAGGTTCAGTTGTTCATCTATCACTGTTCTCAAATATTCTTAAGAGTCAGTACTTCCTAGACAGGATCCCTGCTATGTAAGCATGGCTTACATCCTTTGTTGCTTTAAGTTTAAACTTTAATTTAATTTATATCTATATGTGTTATTTGCTGGGACCCAGTTTATGAAGTGATGTAGGTCACTGGTCTGTCCTCTGTCTGGTACACCAGTCACAAGAATATGCAAAAGAAATCTCCACAATGACCCTAGTAGGAAATCTGAAGATAACATTTAATTATTTAACACTTATTAGTTAAACTTTCCTTAGTCAATTTAATATATGCCATGGTGATTTGCAGCTTTCAAAAAAAGCTGTGTATATGCTGAAAAAGGGCTAGTTTTCCAAAAGCTTTAAATTCCTAACAGAATTCTTATTACAGTAGCAATATTGCTTTTACTCAGCAAAACTATAGTCTTATCAAAGAAAGATATAAAGTTTTTTTAATAAGGTCTATCTTCTGTAATCCTGTGTCAACTGACATTGATTATATCACTCTCCTTTAATTATTTTTATCGAATCCCACATTAATTAGACTTTCTGTTATTTTGCTTGGGATTTCACTTTGACTGACAGGCCTATAATTACCTGGATTATCCCATTTATGATTTAAATTTTTTTTATACAGCATTACAAAAAACATGCTAATGTTCTTTTTATTTTAGTAAAAAGGAAATGATCTTGTATTCGTACATTGTTAGGCTTCCGATTTTTCTCCCTGGATTTCAGTTAGTCATCAACCATCCTAGTACTTTTAAGTTTGCAATACCGGTTATTACCACTGGGAGACACTATTTAATTGATTTTGAGTTGAAATGGTAACTTTTGCTTCCATTACCGTGTCTAATAGGCTGAAGTCCAACCTTTCAGCTTCTATGAACAAACTGCTTTGAGTTGCTTATAACATAACTGGACAAATTTCTTCTCCAAAATAAACTAGAAACTGATGCTGTTCTGCAATACAAACGAAAAAAAAAGGCTTGCAGATCTCTTCAAGCATGTCAGGAATATGAAACTACATGATGTTAACAATTATTGGAAGCATAAAAGCAATTTCTTTATCACAATACCTGATTTTTGCTATGGTATGCATTTCGTTTGCTTCCCACCACCTTTTTCCTCCTTGGATGCCGTTCAAAAATTCACTACATCACTGAATTGCAAAGTTGTATACTATTTTGTTTCACTTGTATTCCGTACCTTTACTTTGTTTATTCAGGGTTTTTTACTATATTTACTGATGATTATCTCAAATATTGAAAGGACAAGAGCCTTTATACTAACATCATTAGAATGTTAAGCTTTAGCTGAGTGAGGAGCTTTAGCTTATTTGTAGATGATAATAATTTGGTGAATTCTAGTATTTCTGCTTTCATAAAATATGTTTATATTCGTTACGCTAGAAATTATGAAAACAATTTAGATAGATCAAAGGAGGATTCTACCATAACAATCTTTTTGTCATCAAAATGCATTTGATTTGTTGGGAGCCTTTACATTGAAATGATGCTCTGTGGTGCCTCGGCCTCTGGAGGAGCTCCTGTATGGTTCAAAGTATAGTCGTGGTTAGAGATGGAAAGACCTAACAGGTCACCTTTTCCCCCCGCTACCAAATTGGGATTGCTCCCTGTAGTATATCTAGCTCAAGCTTGATATTGTGCAGTGCTGCACAATATAATGGTGTAAGGTTTATTTATTTATATGCCACAGTACATAGAAAACAGAATTGCAAGGGTGACTTTTTACCTTTGCTTTCAAAATCACAAAAAGTTTCTGGGTGAAATTGATTAATTTTCTCTTAGGCTCCTATCATAAGAAATTAAATGGGGTTGACCTGTGGGGAACTCTGCTGTTGTGATTTGCTCTACAAATGAGATATAAAAGATTTTCCTTGAGAGCTCAGAGATGTATATTGAAACTAAAGGAAAATATATCATACCGTATTTCTGGTCTGCAGCTGTGCATCTTAGGTGCTTTATATTTTTGTCACTAGAAGGCTATGAGTAAAGATTTTATACCCATAACTTCTCTATCCTCTGGCAAATCGTATTGCCTAGCAGGGCTGGGTAAATAACAGTTTACTCTTTTTTTTTTTTTAATTGTTTACAAAGTAAAAAATGCAAAATTTCAAAATACATTCTCTTGTCATAATTAGTGTCAAGAACTAAGTCTTAGCCAGCAAATAATTCAGGTATACCTAATTGTATATAGTAATACTTTAACCTATGCTGCCCAGTTTTGTGTGTAATGATATTATTTGTATTTCCTTACTGTAAGTGTGTGAAAACTGACCAACAGTGAATATTTTGAATTTAGTGTAAAAGTCATAAAATGACATATGTACTGCTAACCACCATTTGTGCAATTGGAGGTTTTCATTTGGCAAATGTTCAAGCTTAGAATGTGTTTTTCATGATTATTCCCCTTATTAAAGCTCATTTGCTATTCATGGAAAGCGAGCACAAAAGGGATGTGAACAGTCAAAAGAAACCCATTTAAAAATTCAAATGAATATCCAAGGGAAATGGATTGCAGTATTTGCCCAACTCTACTGGGTATACTCTGCTGCTGAATGTCTTATTAATGGGTGCCTTTGTCATTGTCCTTAAGGCTTTCATCACAAATGTTAGATAGTTTTGTTATGACTTCATATTGCAGTCATTATGCAAAATTTGTTCTTGATACTGCTAAAATGGTTCTGTTAGAGTGATGCTAGGTGAGAGTGTATTCACCATGTGGCTGCTCCTTTTTCAAATTAGTTAAAAACTTATTTGTTGTGATACTAACTACTGAGTTTAAATGTGGTGGAGTCAAAGAAACTCAGGTCATCATCCTTGCTAAAAGCTGAGACATTGCTTCCAATGGCCTTGCTCATACTAGTCTCAGGGACTCCAGTTATCCCGCCTAGGTAGAAAAAATACTTACCTTGTGATGGGAAGAATCTGGATCATCAACTGTGAGAGCAAAAAGCAGTAACTGTTGTTTATTTTCTACTTATGCTGAGTCCTTGTATGCTAAGTTGCATCTTTTTTCTTTGCTTGCTTTCATGGGAGCAGGATGTGTATCTAAGGTTCTTTTCTCTCCACCGCTTTCATCCAGAAGGCCTAACTGAAGTAAAAGTAAGATGATCCTTAGAAACTGTCCTCTAAGTCTCAAGCATTTGATACCACTGCCAGGGTGCTACTTGTTAACACTTCACAAAATGGTGTGACATCTCCTCCGATCACATTTGGATCACAGTTAGCAATGTGATGGGGTACTAATTGTGGCTAAGGTGTCAGATTCTGCTGCTTAGTGCATACCAGTGTTGTTTTCACTATGTCACCTGGACCTCTGTGAGCTGAATCATGAGTAGTTGAGGGTAGGAGGGACCTCAGGAGGTCTTTAAGACCTTCCTCATTAAGCAGGTTGACTAAGACCATGTCCACTTGGGTTTTGAATATTTTCAAGGATGGAGACTCCACAACCTGTCTTGGAAACATCGTGCCTGACCACCCTCACAATAAAACAGTTTTTTCTTAGTTTTGATTGGAATTTCCTGTTTTTCATTTTCTGCCCGTTGCTTTCCGTCCTGTCACTGGGCCCCAGTGAGAAGAGTCTGGGTCTGTCTTTAGTCCCTCTGGTGGGACTATATGCACACTGATAAAATCCCCCTTGAGCTTTCTTTTCTCAAGACTAAACAGTCCTAGCTACTCTATTATCATACAATAAGCTACCTCCTAGAACTTCCTGGAGGGATGGACTTGAAATGAAATTGAGAAAAGACATTTTTGGTTTTTGTTCTCCTGGATGGCAGTTAGGAATTATTTTCATTACAGATCGATATAAATATAGAAATAAAATTGATCTGAAGCCCAATAGTAAAGAGTAATGTAAGTAGTGGCCCCTTTTTTTTTTAATAAAGCAAGTTGCAATAGCCTTCACATGTGAGCCTACAGTAATACTCTTTGCTTACCGTAATTTCTGGATGAAGAACAAGTAAAATACAGGCTATAATCTTTGTACTATAGTTAAATAGTGCAACATTTTATGTGTCATAATTCCCTATTATGTTGGAGAGTTAAAAGTTATGCAAGCAACTGCATGGTTTCTAGGGGTGGATAACTGAAAAAGAATTTGCTGCATCATTCAGCCTGAGGTTTTGGAGATGCATTTTCTCATGCAAGCTGAGGTCAAAGGCTAGTGCTTCTCAGAAAGGTCTTGCTTCTTAGCCAAATTTATAACTGCTTGAACTAAAGCAAAGAAGATCAAATTATTTGCCTGGGGTCACATGTCAACTGAGTGGCTCAGCCAGCATTTGAGCCAAAGATCCATTCTCTTGGTTCATCACCCTTGACTTTAAATGGAAGATTTCACTCTGGTTTATGAAGATATTAGGCAGGTAGCATAATGTTTTATAAGTTTCTGAAAGAGACTGAGCTGCCGTTACAATGAGGAAATAGTCTAATGAGGTAATAACAAGTTAAGAAAAAACAAGACAAAAAATATTGTCAGAGAAAGAAATTAAACCTTGGACTGGTGGTTTACTCTTCTGTTAAATAGTCCGGAGCGGGATACAGGGTTTCCCTGGGGACACCAGCATGGGTTGCACAATCAGGCAGTCTGCCACCTCTGGCTGTCCCCAGGACCTCCAAAGGGAAAATCCACCATGGATAATGTAAGATACATCACTTAATTCCAACACTTTAGGTAGATATCTAAAGTTAAGGAGGTAGACTGACCTAGCTTCTTTCTAGTGAACATGAAGAAAGACTGTTGTGCTTAGAAATAGGTGACATGAATACTCTTTCAGGTACAGCATTGCCCACTTTATAGTGTTATTCTTCCCACCCAGAGTTCAATCCAGACCTGTACAACTGACCATGTAAAGAGATTGCCAAATACATTTTATGTCCTCCCTTTACAGGTCACAGGGAAGAAAGTGGCTGATGCTATGCACGGTCCAAACAGAATCATTTGAGCTTGTGCTCTCCTGGTGTAGAGAGGCTGCTATAGGTTGCCTAAAATGTTATAAATATAGATCAGTAATAAGACAGTGTTTCAACACATCCTCTTCAGAAAACTGTGTTTAGCTCTAGAAAATGAGCTACTTTATGTGGAAGCTAATATGACGTGGAACTTTCTGGGGACATGAAAGACACAGAATGCCCATCAGATACCAAGATGCTCATTTAATCTAGTGAAAGAGTGCCTGATTTGTTATATTTTTCATGTTGATGCTTATTTTAGATATTTTTTCCACTCTTTCTCTAGTCCTGTACGTAATGTGTACTACTAAGGAAGTGCAAAGCACAGATACGAGGAGGTATCCCACATGTTGGACTAGCGAGAGCAGCTGCAGGTAAGAGAAAGTTTTTCTGCTGATGCAAACTGCAGGCAAAAGAGCAGATCCAATTCTGTGGCAGAAGAGTTCTGTATTTAGAGTCAGGTGACATGAATATTCTTTCAGATATGACAGTGTATGCCTTTAGAAGCATATAAGAAGATGGAGGGACAATCTTGGATTATTTCAATCTAATATTTTTGCTTAAAATTGAGTTCAGCATGTTATTTGTCAGCTTATCTCACCACCCCTCCTTTTTCTTTTTTTTCTGCTGGTATGTCCCATGCCTTCAGTTTCATTTTTGGAATTTAATATCTCCCGTTGATGATTTCTGTTCCTTATCTTCCCTTGATCCATGTCTACTTCTCTCTCAGATTCCATCCCCTTGAGTCTCCAACTAATGTCTCCCCATATGTCAGATTAAAAAAAAAAAATAAATTACAAGATGCTAGGCTGTGAAAGGAACTAGAGAATGTTTATGTGGTTGCAGCAGGCTGACCATTAAAATGACTTTATTTCTACAGCATTTCAGATGCTGGGCTTGACAGTTTCATTTCCGAAACTATTTATACTCACAAAAGTCCATAACAGCATTTCCATTATTTTCTTATATGATTTTTTTTGCCTATATTTTATCAAGTTAGCTGCTTCTATTCAGGCCTGATTTCAGACAATAGGAATACAAAGTGGAAAAATCCTTTCTAGAAGAGATTGTAGCTTTTTATCTATTAAAGTATCTTTCTGTGTCCCAACACATTTTTATCTCAGTCTACTTTTCAGCTTCTGCTGTTTACTTGATCCAATGCTATGACATACAGGGGAGACTTAGATAAAAGTTTCACCTGAAGAGTACGCCTCCTCATAGCTGAGGAACCTTGCTAAAGCTGCCTTCCTCATTATTCACCAAAGTCCTCTTGCTGTTCCAGATCCTGCTTCCGGAGCATGCCATATCAAAGCAAAGGCTAATTGTAACTGTTGCTTCACATTGAAAACATAGGAGTAGTTATTTTACTAAACTAGTACCAGTGGGCATCACAGTAGGCTAGGATGAAGAGTAATGATTGATTTTAGTTTTTTGCTTTTCTAAATATAATATTGTCCAAGCATTTATATATGCAATGTTCCTTTTTTCTTCTACTTCATTAAATGGAAAAAACCCCAAACCATAACTGACAGTTTTGAAAAGGAAACTACAACTAGCACTAAGTATTCTTCAACAACATTATCGTATTAAGTTCTGGCATGGTTTGCATAGAGATTGTGGAATATCATTCACTGGAAATTTGTAAGAAAAAGTTAAATTGTCCGTTAGGAGTAGTCTAGGTGTAACTTGCTCCTTGCCACAGTAATCAAATCAGTGATTCCCAGGCTTTCTAGTCTAGCAAACCATTGTCAGGACTTCTCTACAGACCACCAGACCCCTTTAGTGTCAGTGGTTGTTGAAAACATAACAAAGACAATGCTCGCTATGATTTCATGAATTACAGTTTGGAAACCACTAGACATAATGACAGCTTTGGTTCCCTCCAGCTTTGTACTTCAGTGGTTCTGTATTGTTGCCATAATTCCAGGGCAATGGTAGAGTAAGTTTGTGATGATATATGATAATAACAACTGTTTGAGCTGGAGCCCTTACTACAATCTCATTTGCTTGCCGCAGAGAGACTGCTTGCCCAGGAAGGTCAGCAGGTTGTTTGCTTCCTGTTGAGCTAATTGGCAGGGTGACAACCACTGCCTGCCAGGCAAATGCATTTGTTTAATCTCTGTTGGTTGTGGATAAAACCCACCAATAGAGAAAAGATGCCTTTTTTTAAAAAAAACCCAACCTAATTTAGAGCTGGGTGAAGCTGGGTTCTCCCCTTAAACCCCAAAGTATCAGTATTAGCTGCTGTAGATGTGTACAAATGAGATACATCCAAGCTCAGTTTGGATCCCTTTACCTGACAGTGCAGTAGTAGGAGAGAAGAACTATTGATCTCAGTATGACATGAAAAGTTTAGCAGAACCATGTGGATTTGACATCCATAGTTATGTACTTAAAAGCTGATGCCAATTTTAAGTCCAAGATTGAATGGAATATAGGAGACATGAGGAACTTCCTCAATTGATTTAAGATGTGTGAAGCCAGTGGACAGTATATAGGACTTCCATATAAAGGGTGTATGCAAGGCTCAAGGGAATCAGTGCAAAGGTTCTTGTTAACGTTAGTGGGCTTTTGATTAAGTCCTCAGGACAGAGTCAAGACTTGAGATGTTTTGATTTTGAAACAAAGGCTCTGGTGCAATTACATAATTTCTATTATTCTTATTTCAACTGATGTGTGTTATTCATCATGCTGATCAGAACGGGCTCTGCATCACTGTACTATTTCTGGTTTGATGATTGTGATAAACTTAGTAACCTTTTTCAGCCTGTGAAGTTGTACACTTGCTTCAGATCCTTCATTTAGCTTGTAAAAGTGCTTTTTAAGTTTTAAAGGACAAAATTTATGTTTGTTTTCACCAATTATAGATCACTGGGGGCTAATGGTATTCTAAAAACATAGGAATACTTTTAGTACTGCTTCATCTTTGCCTCTTTCAGAGATTTCCATACCCTCCATTTATATGTAATGTGCCTGTTGTTGCCATCTCCCTATAACAGAGGGCTATCTGTTTGGTATCCTTAGGATTTGCAGGTTTTAATTAGAATGGATTTATGTTGATTAGAGTTGATGGGATTGAAATGCCATGTAGTTATTAATTTCCTAGTTTTAATTTTGCTACTTAGTCATACGTTACCAAAAATATCTTAGAAATATATTTTTCCCTTGTAAAGTGGCAAAACAGAGAAATAAATGCATTGCAGCATGCTGTCATTTTGCAAATAAACTTCTGGCAGATCCTGACTTTTTAAATTCTGTGAATGCCTATTGAGCTGGACGAAAATGAAAAGCAATATTTACAGTCAAGTTTTCTTAGTTTTTCTTTGAAAACTGAAATAAAACTTGTGGGAATTTCTGTTAAGATTTGCTTGTTTTCTTTTTACATTTAAAATGTCAATGAACATAATTCCTTGAAATTCCAAAATTTGAAAATGTCCATTTTAATTTTCATATCTGTAGCATATTCAGTACAGACCAAGATTCTGTACAGAAGTTAATTTTAATCAGCTCATGGAATGCTATTTCCATTTTTACAGGTAGGAAAGCGAGGCATAAAATAATCTGTGGTCCTGTCCAATAGTCATTACAATCAATCTAAAGGTGTATCTTTAGATCTCAGCCTGACAGGATAAAGCCTTATGCAGAATGGACTAGCTTTGTAGGCTGCTTATCTCTGCAATGATGAATAAAAGCAGTAACAAAAAATCTCAGAGCAGATAAAAATTCAGATTATCCTCTTTCCAAAATTCCTATGCTCAGCCCGTTGAAGATGAAGATAGTAGACCACAGCGCTGAGATATGTAAGTCCAGTTGGCAGAGTTTTGGACTAGGAATCAGGACTCCCAGGTTTATTCCCTGCTTTGTCATTGCAACCTTAAGCAGTTGCTTTTCTTTTATTTTGCCTTCACTCTTGCTTGCATTTTTTGGGGGATTGTATATTACTGTGAATATATGGGAATCAAATGAAGTCCTTGTCTTGATTAAGAACTCTGGGTGCTACCTTTATGCAAATAAATTATAATAGTTAAAGATAAATATGGTCATAGAAAAGGGGTACAGTTAAGAGAATGTTTATATTTAGTGTTTACATCCCAATTGTTCCTAAAATTTCAGGGTAAAAATTCATGCAGAAATCTATAAAAGAAAAATTCACAGCTTCTTTCAGCTTGTCTCTTCTTTCTGTAATAAAACACATTCCTCACTGAGTACAAGATCAGTGAACTCAAAATTTCTTTTGATAGAAACATAGCAGAGCAATGTGCCTTCCACAGTGTGTCCAAATAATGCCAATTGCTGTAACAGTACATTTCATACAGATTTAAGTTCTGTCTTTAATGTTATGTCTGTCTGGAGACAGCTGTTTGAAGAAAACCAGATAAGCTTGATGATAAATTTGCCCCAGCATATTCAGAAGTACTTGTAAATAAGGTATAAATGAAGATATCATATGGACCTGTCTCAGAATGCCAACCACATGAATTTCTATCTGCTTCAGTCCTTATTTTAACTTTATTATCTGGTTTGCTATCACTTGGAATTCTGGTCAGCTTTCTCCAGAGGGGAATTTCCTAAGGGAGAGCAGTCTCTTGGGGTTTTGTGTGAAGGAGCAGAACTTTGGGGGACCTCACTGTATTGGTGTAGGCAGAGGAAGTGAATCAGCGTTCTTCTTTAGCTGCTGATTCTGTGCTCCTTTTTTTGGTCTGTGCTTGCTTGTGGCTGTTCCAGCCTTTGGGTTTCGGTGAAGGAGAAGTTCTGGTGCTTAATATCACTACATTTCTTCACAGAGGACCTCTTGCAGTGCTACTGCTTTACATCACTACCAGTAGGTTTCCAATTTGGTGCAACCTCAATTTAAGGAAATGTGAATGTATAGTCTTTAAATAATGGCTCTCTGAATGACTGGACAAACTCAAGAGATTGGTAATAGTCTATGCAGCTTTTAACTCCATTACAAATGCAGCTGATAACGTCCAACCTGTAGATGTCTCTCTGGTGGTGTGAAGTTGGGAATTGGTTAAATACCTCCCATACCCTTGATTCTACCTCAGCCAGTACTAAGAGGAATGTCCTGGAGACACGCATGAGCCTGACAGATAAATTGTCCTTTAGCTCTCAAAAACAGAAGGTGAAGATGTAGTTGGAAGCAATCTGTTTCTTGCTTCAGTTGCAGCATGTGTCTTCTTGACAGAAAAAAATCTAGTCTTTGAGGCTATCCACATAGGAATTTTCACGAGAAAGACAATAGTTGCTGGTGACCTATATGACATTGTTATTAATTATGCATTATATATGCTGCTTTTCATAATTTTTTTTTCATTGTGAGGGGCCTCTTCGCTTATCAGTTCATATGCATAACTCTCATTAATAAGAATTTATTTGTTGTAGGGTGATTGTCAATCTATTTTGATATCCTTCTCCAATACTTACCAGTATCATGTGCTTCATATAAAGGCAGAATGTCATTCTTGTTGCCAGCGTGTACTTGAGGATCCTGATATATTTCATATAGAATTACACACTGAAACTGCTTTCCTATGCTGCAGATAGCAAACCATTTTTGCAATGAAGCTTGGAGACTGTAATATACCCAAGCTATTTTAACTGCTTAGGCTATTCTGATTCATCGAAATAGCTGATCTTTTTATACAACAAAGCTGTCGCAGCTATCCTGCAGCAGGGAATTCCACTCGTAAGTTTTGTGAAAGACTGGTCTTTTATCCTGTTTCCTTTATAATAAAAGCAGTAATAGCTGTGTACAACTGACTTTCTTGTGCTATTTTTGTTAGTAGATCAAATTTCTCCCTGCAGTAATTGGCTACAGTTCAGTTGAATGCATGTTATTTCTTCCATTTGCATCATTGCATAATTATTTTCTTCAGCCTTACCAAATCCTTTTTTTTTTATTTTTAAATTTACATCATAGTAAACAAAAAGTAATTTCATGCCCCGGTCCAGTGGAGATGCCTTGATTAAGAAAAATAGCAGTTACTAAGAATGATGGTCATACACACATGATAAAGAGCAGAATTTGACCTCATATAGGGTAAGATTTACACAAAACCCCTAGTCACTGGCCAGTTCTTCACTCATTTTGAATGCTCTTTGTATTGTGTATGGGGAACAGACTTAAAAGCTGTGATAATGGAAAATCCAATTGACACGACTGAATCAGGCCCTATATGCTTGGTGTCTATTTGAATTAGATGAATAGCTTCCATATACTTTTGCTAGTGTTATGCAGGATTAATATTTTCTGATTTTTTTTTTCCATTACGTATTCGTTAAGAGTACTGGGACAATTTGAGTGAACCCTTGTGTTTGGGAGAATGGGTCCACGATATGGAAAAAAGTAAATTAATGTTGTCTCTGGAGTGGACCCAAACTCTGAAGGATATCTAAGCTTTTTCACCCTTTGGATTGAGGTATTGCACTTCTCCAAACTTGGTAGCTTAGTCAACAATTCTGACATAGAATAAAGTGAAATGCAAGTCCTACGAATGCAGGAGTTGCCTTTCTAAATGAGAGTAAATTCTTGCAATCGTTATTTGGATAGATCAGGGAAGTCAAACAAAACATATGCAGAAGTGGCTCTAGTTAAGACTGTATTTTCTACACTGCCTACAACTAATATGTTTGTATTTGATTTGGACACTTTGTATTGGTAGAAGGGAGTCATGCATAAATGAGGCCAATACTATTATTCAGTATTATTAATGATGTTGTCTACTCTTAGTTTCTCAAAAACTAGAAAACTAATAAATTTTACATATTGAAAAAATCACAGATAAATCAAACAAATATATAAATTCTTTAAAGTATTTAATATGTGTTAAGAGGACAGAATGATGAATTCAATATTGAAAACCAATATCAAGTTTACAATTATGTACCATTTATCATCACTGATTGCACAGACAGCATTTTATTGCAGGGAACAGAATGATGCATAAACTAAAACCCTGATTGGTTTTATAAAAAACAAGTTAAAATTCATGTTATGTCTGAAAAGCTTTGTTTTTCTTTTTCAAGCATTATTTTCAATAATAATTTGTTCATTCAGACACAAATTATGCATATTTAATTTCTTGAGCTTTAATATTAAATGTGTAATAATTTTAGTGTTGAAAACTGATGCTTTTACAAACAATAACATGATTCAGTATGCTGTTATTTTCTGAGGCCCAATTCCCCTTTAATAAAAAAGAACATGTGGAAAACGAAAAAGTGGATAGGAACTAGTTTTGAATTGGATGTGTAGAGGCAAGCAAATAAAAGCAGTAAAAATGCTCTTGAAAGATGATTTGACTATGAAGAGAAAGCATGTACAAGGGGCCGTTTCTTACTCAGCAGGTCTTCTCCCAGGGTAAAATTCTGCCTCCCCCAGAATTCAATGGCAGAGCTCCCAGTGACTTCAGTCTTTTCAAATTTCCATTGTCTGTACTGAAGGACTTACCTGCTTACCTTTATGAAAGAGCTGCACTTCTTTAAACTCCTGTCACCCCAGCTGAGCTCTAGGAGAGGGAAATTAATTCTTCTCTGGCTCACGCTTTATCAGCAGAATTATTAAGCAGTTTTGTGTTGCAGAGTCACTCCTGTAATGCACTCTTGCCTTTTTTTTTTTTTCTTTTTTCAAATTCTTTTCTCAGTTTCATGTTGGTGCTTAGGTTGCATGGACATAAGCAAAGATATCATTTCACCAAACTGAGGCTATGCACCCATAACTGAGTTATTTTGTCCTTCCGAATTCAACAACTCATTCTGATTTATGAAAGAATCTAGCTAAGCTTGAAGATTCAGCTTGAGTTTACAGAGTTATAACTCTAGGCTAGACTCATTGAGTCAACAATAATAATAAGAAAGCCAAACCATCTTTTTATATCTTTATTTGTAAACTGTGTATTTTGAAAACAACTGCTGAACTAGAATCAGTGATGCAATCTAATGCTGTTTATACTGAACGTCTTTTTAGAGGGGGGTTGCATTTAAATAGAGACCAATAATAAATGAGTATTATAGTAGTCACCCTCAAATGTAAAAAGCATCCATAACCAGATTCATTGACATTTACTAATGTCTACTACCCTTCAAGTAGACAATCGTATTGCAGCGAATACCAGAACTACACTTTCCAAATGAAATTACTGAGTGGGATGTGATTTTACATGAGAAAGAGGAGCTGGGCTGAATGCTTTGTCTCAAACATCTGTAAATAGTCCTTCAACAGTGTAATATCTTGGGGTTTTCTGATGTCCAAGGCAGTCATAGTTTGACAGGACGCTCCTTTTGGAAAGTTTTAAAGAGAACTCTGAAAGACAACAAAAATTTGTAGCAGCAAGCTGGCCTAATGTATTTTAAGCAGACTGATTTTGTCTCCATGCATTTCAGACAGCATCTTACCTTTTAAAAAGAAAAATCAGGGAGGCTAAGTAGTTCCCCAACTGGAAACGGGTGACAAAACTGAGTCATAAACAATGCCATCGGTATAGAGCAACTGGTGTTTTTAATATTCTTAAACAAACAACAAAACCTAATTATCTTTATTTATTCAATGAATCTAGTTCAAATTTGATCTATTAAATATTGAAAATAATTTAATAAATAAACATGATTGCTAATGTATTATTGATATACATTATTAGGACGTTTGTAAAAATAATTAAAAACAGGTCGGGAAAGATGGGGATGAATTCACCTCAGACACCAGCAGTGCTGCAGATCCTGGTTAGGTTGCCTTAACCATAGCTGATGAAGAAAAACAGCCCTGTGGAGCTAACGAGAGAGCTGGGTTTGCAAAAAAGAGGTGGGGAAGCCAGCGGTCACTCTGGCACACTTGTATTCCCCACTGCCCCGTTTGGGTGGTTGGTGCAAGATCTCAGGAAAGCTGCAAACCAGGACAATGCAGCAAGGGGAAGGCTGGGAACCTGGAGACACAAAAGCGGTGGTGTGAGTGAAGAAGTTTTTTGGGAGACTGGGAGATTGCAGGGAGTCCCTTATGGAAACAGTGTACCAATTCTGGCCCAAACTATCTTTATCCATTTTGAAATTCTGCCATCACCTGCGGTCATGTACTGGCATGTTACCAAGAAACACACAGTGCAGGACAAAGGATTTTGGCAGCCTCATATGTACATAAAATATTGTACAATGTGGGGATTTGTGGTGTGGCTACAATGACAAAAAAGTTCTATTAGCCATTTTGGTACATTATCAAAAAGGGACATAGTCTTATGTTTCTTACATACTGAGATGATAAAAAAGCAGGAACTCAGCCAACGTTATTATTCTAATTAGAAAATAATCAGTAATAGTGCGTAACACAAATGGAGCATTTCATCGTGAAAAGACTGCAAGCATAAGATTGCTGGCTAAGAGCTAAGTTAGTGCAGCTGTTCAAATCACCTGTCATGAGCATTTTGGTCTAATGATTTTTATCATCATACACTTGTAACTTCTGGTATGTCTTTCAGGAAGAAAATTACAACCATGGGGTGCAATTTGTTCCCTGTCTGATGTCCCTCTGAGCAGCCGGTGGCACTGAGCCACCCCAAAAAGCAGCAGTGGTGCAATCGATTTGACAATAGAAGGGCAGATGCTCTGGACGGTAGAGGATGCTAGAGAAGAGGTAAATTTTCCATCGTGCCTTTCTCTGGCTATTAGCATCCCCTCTGTCTTGCCTTGGTATCAGCTCTAGCCAGTTTCTCTCCATCCAGGGGCTGCTTTAGGCAGTCAGAGAGCTGCGTCTGTTTGTCTGTGTCTGCACGCCCCTACAACTGCGTGTGTGTGTGCAGCTGCAAACCGAGGCACCTTGAAATGGGTCCAGAAGTTTGCATGATCTCCCGCTAAGCACATCCGTGGAGTTTGATAGGTCTCTGTTCTGGAGATCCCGTTCTTTGAGCTGCAGGAGGCAGGCAGGGAGACTTCTCTTTTTTTCCCCATCTCCTACCCTCTGCTGAGCCGCCAAGTGTTTCTGCCTTAGCTACAGAGTTTGCTTCCTCATTCCCACATGCAGTGTTCGGGCAGCAACCGTGGGGTGCCGGGGTGTCAGTCTGATTCTTTGTCCTTTTAGTCTATTTAAGGTATTTTAATTGAATTGGGCGGAGAAAAAAAACCCCAAACGCATACAGAAACCCCGAGGCTTCAGGACTAGATCCCCCTTCTCCCGAACAACAAATGGTTAAATAAATAACGAGATGTCAAACTAACCATCACCGAACGAATAAGCCAAAAATCAGCGTCAGCGCCGCAGGAAACGGGAAAGTTTCTGCGCTCTGATTGTGGCCCCGTGGTACCGCGCGTAAATGCAGGGATCCAGGGGGAGCGGAGCGCGGCCCCGGCCCGGCGTCTGCGAGAGCCGGGGCTGCGCCGGTGTCCCCAGCCCTGCATCCCGGAGCGACAGCCCGAGAGATGCTGCTGTCACTTGGTTCTGCGCTGGGAAATGAACGGCTCCGAGCCCCCACCCCCGTCTCCTCCCTCCCTCCTCCTCCTCCCCCCTCCCCCGGGTCCTGCGGGGAGGCGGGTTTAAGGTGGGTCGTGTGGCCGCGGTAACTTTCCTAACAGAGCCAAAGAGGCGCCCGGAGTCCCCCGCAGCAGCATCGCCTCCCCGTCCTGGGCAGCGGCACCAGCGCGGTGCACCCGTGCGAGCGGCCCCGGCTCGGCCGTTGCAGCCCGGGCTGCCGCTCGCCGCCTCCCGCCGCCGCCTCTCGCAGCGTCGCGCTGCCAGCGCCGCAGCCCCGCGGATCCGGCCCCGCGTCCCGCCGAGGTAGGTGCGAGTCGGGACAGGGGCTGGACGCTGCGGGGGACGCGGCGCCGGAGCCCCCGTGTCTGCAGCTGCGGCCCCCCACGCCCCGGTTGTTCCTGGCGTTGCTTCTGCGGGGCAAGGAGCTTCCTCTGCACCCTGTGGCTGCGAGGGAGGAAGCCCCCTAGCCCCCTTTCCTGCTCCTCCTGGAACTGCCCAGGCATCCAGGACGAGGCGGGCGGAGGCAGTCTTTCTCCAGCCTCCCGCTGCTGTCCCTTCCCTCGATCTTTCTTTGGATTCTCGTTGGTGATTTTGGAAGTGCTGATCTAGGAGATACGCGCGTGGGTGAGATCTTACGGCTTTATTAGGACTCTCTCCTATCAGCGCTTCTCTCAGAAGCCGCCCCCCCTCCCCTGCATGGTTTACTGGGGTGTTGCGTCGGCACGAACTTTCTTTCTTCTGGTCGCAGGAGGGAGATTTGGTCCCCGCGTGTCCCCGTCCTCGGGCTGCTGCTTTGCGCGGGCGAGTGTAGTGTCGGGCTGGCGCTGCGCTGCTCGGGTCGTCGCGGCTTTCCTTGTCTGCACTTAACGGGGCTCCTGATGAAGAGGATCTTTGGGGTAGGGAGAGGCACACGGGAGTTGTAGGATGCAGAGTGTCAGTGATGCCTCAGTTTCTTGAGGCTGGGGAGCTGGTGGAACCTCAATCTTGCTGGTGCTACTCGCTGCTGCCAAACATTCCCTTCTTTTGCCTAGGAAGGACTCTGGCCACCCTGCCGGATGGTTCTTGACAAAGAAGGAGAAGTTTGGGAGTGTCAGGATATCAGCTCTGAAATTCAATGCTCAGCTAAGATCCTCGAGTGACAGCACACAGTTCTGATGCCTGTGTTTATTAATATTCATCTGCAAGCACTGGGCATCTGGTTGGCCCAGAGAGCTGGGCAGAGGTTTGATGTTTTGTGAAACCAAGGCAGCCATCTCTCAAAGTGTCACAGGGGTTGGAGATTTAGATAAACCCTATGATTACAGAATGCTGTGAAGGCTGAGGTTAGCCCCTGCCCTCCTCCCCAGCAGACAGAAAGTCCAGAGTTAACTAAAAGGAAGTCTACAGTTGTATCCTTATGGCCTCCTGGTTTACGGCATAAATATGTAACGTACAAATTAACTAGAATGTAGCAGCCCATCTGCCTTCCACATCCTGTCGAATGGGGGAGACCCCTGCCCCTTGGTCATGCTCAGTCCTGTATTTTGGTAATAGAAACCTAAAGTCAGGTGATTGGATGTTATGTCTTTTAATATCACATCAATGGGGCTCATTAATTCTGTGGAAATTTCTTCTGGGATATCCAAGTTTCAATCTGAATCCTTCCTGTTCTGTTAGACTTCCCTTAGAGTACAGCCAGAGCCTTTTCTGTCCCTCTGTCTGTTTGGACCTTCCTTATATGTCCACTTTGTTATTAAATTGTACAAGTTTTCCTTCTCAGAGTAATGTTTGACGGATGGATTCTTTTAGGTGTATTGCCTTGCTTATGGTAGTGCTAAATAAAGGTGAGTAAACCAACTAAACAGTCTCATCATAGGATTTGATTTCATGTGATCTTTTACAGACTGAGGATCTGATTTTTCAAAAGCTTATGAACAAGTTTACATTCATGGCAGCTGGTCTGGAGTCTATTAAAGTTAATGTAAAGCACCTGAACTGGCTTTGCGTTAGGGCAATAGATACTAGAAGCACATGTGTTTAAGATAACGATATATATTTGCAAAATTAGTTTCAGGTGCATGATTTCTTACTTGTGAGTAACAACCTCTGGAGGCTTCTTCAATGTTCAAACTGTTGAACTTAGTTTTCTTTCTGCTTCTTGTTAATATCTGGGTAAATTTGTTACAGAATTGTAAAAGTTTTATGGTGAAAGTGTTTCAACATATGAAACATTGAAAATAGTCATGCGGTCACTATCTATTTTTCAAAATAAAATTTTGTTGTTGTCTTTCTTTCCAGTCACCCAGTCATCTACTTTATAAAATTTCATAATTTTAGTTAAAAAAAATAATAATAATTGGCAGAGGTAAAATACACAGTATTAGGAATGCATTATGTTGCTCCTGTTTTTTACTTATTGAAAAAGGACGAATTTGATCTGTTGTTTTTACAAGTAAAAATACATTAACAGTCAAAAGTATCAAAGAGAAGCCGGTGTTCTCTTTTAATAAGTTGCATGTCTGTAAGTATATTTACTATGAATGGGGCATTCAGCCATTTTTACTTTGAATAATCCATCGTGCTTTAAATGCTAGGCAGCAGAATTAATACTTAAGCAAATGCATACAGCAAAACTATAAATCTCTGAAAACAGTTAATTATATTGGAACCATGAATGTACCTTCAAGTACAGCCTGTATAAACTATTTCTCTGTAGTGTGATCACAATTCTTGCAAACCTTTTGTCCTTGTCTGTGAAATCATTTCTAATTCTGTGCTCCTGCAAAGCATGTGTTTGGTTATTGTTTTCAAAACCATGTGGTTTGAGCTACTATTTAAATATAATATTTATGACACTACTTTGGTTGTTCAGCTTAAAAAGAGAAGTGCCGCATACCATTGCATACTAAAAAGCTTCTGTATAATTATTACTTTTTGCAGTACTGCTGTGCAAATCTCTGGGGCAGGAATTTAAATGGAGACTTTATACAGTTCACCGTTACTTTATAGAAAAGCTATAAGCTCTTTTTCTTGAAACACGGGGGCTGCAGGCATTGGGGAGTGTGGAAGTACGGTGCTTGCTCTAGTTTTTGCATTTTAATTATTGCAACGTGTGCTTGCTGTTGGTCTTCGTGTACTTCCAGGTGCGTAGAGTGTGTGTGGTGGTGGTGGGTTCCCACAAACTATCAATCTTTACCAATTTGGGTTTGAATTACCTATTTACACACTTGGTTCTTATTGTCATTTTATGCAAGTATGTCAGTTCTGGTTGTGTCTTGCAGAGGAGTGGTGGGAGCCGTGGGATTGCTTACACTGCCCCTTGCTCCCTTGCATATCTGTGCGAAGGAAACTGTGACACTGCAAGAGTCAGAGTCCAGTTCCAATTCAGAGCTGAAGTCACTGGGAATTTTTCCACTGATGATGATGGACTTTAGGCCACGCTGTAGTTGCAGGTAGGATCCAGGTTTCCCAGTCAGCTTAGGTTCTCTAGGGTGTCCTACCTGTTCTCTACTTGCTGGTCCACCAGCATTCAGTTGTCCTGTGAGACATACATCGTATCTGGTGCCGTATACAGATATCTTGATTTTTCTAGGGTGTCTCAAATAGCACTTGGCATCCATGTTTAGGCAACTGCGTCCTTCCCTAACTGTCTCACATATGACTAATATGTAAAACCTGGGATCAAGGAAGTAGTTACAATTACCATTGTGAATAAATGAGTTACTCCTAGAAAGATTTGTTCAGATGTTAATGGAAAAGATGAAAAAAATTCAACCTCATTGTTCTGTACTATGCAGGGCGACCGTGTTGCAGTAGCGATTGGTACTTTTCTTTGCTCAACACTGATTGAAACCTCAGTGAGGAAGTTCTGTATGTTAAGGAAAGAGAGATGAAAAAGCTTGGGGAGAATTAAAAGAGCTACTCTCAAAGGAGACAAATCCCAGATAGGATCAGTTTTAAGGATTGCCAGATGAATTCTGCCATATGATACTTCTATGTGATATCTCTGAGTGATGTACAATTGGTGTATGCTTATAGAGAGGAGGAATTTTGTTTAAGAATTACAAAATGTGATCCTTATGTTAGGAATTAAAGATTATGTACCAAATTCATCAAGAGGCAGTATTCCACGCCCTTGTGAAGATCAGACTCAGTAGCTGTGAAACAGTGGGCTATAGCTCAGAGGTATTCAGTCAGGATCTCCAAAGACAAGTCCAGAATTCTCTAAGATAAGTGTGTTTACAAACACTTGTATATGAACAGTAGTGCTAAGCCCTTCAGGCTGTTTCTCCTGTCTGGCTGCTGCTCTAAAGGGAAAGTATTGAAATTTGTATGAAAGCTTCTTTCTGAGAGAGGGAGAGAGATACAAGATGAAGGTCACCCCTTAGCCTGTTCACAGAAATGCAGCAGGAAAGAAGAGCACATCCATTTGCACCAGATTGCAAACAAGACCAGAACTGGTAGGCCTAACTTTTTCCTTTGCAGTAAGAACTGGCACTGAGAATTTCTGCTAGTAACGGCCTGACTATAAAGGCTAATGAATGAATAGGCATGAGCCTGGAATCAGATTCACTGCTAGAGATATGCTCTGCCTGGAAGGGGAGTAAGACACAGTAGCTAAGTGAAAACAGTTCTGTGCTTTAACTTCACATACTTCATTTTCTAGGCTTTTCAACCCAACGCATTTTTTGAGCATTAATAGTCACTGAAGAATACTTTAAAGAGTTAATAGGGCATCAGAGAACTGCCAGAATTTGACAGCTTAAAGGTTAGCCAAGTGTGAAATTTGTGAATTTTTTTTTTTTTAATAAATTTTTATTTAACTGGTAGATATGAGTGGAAATGGGTCTAGGTGCTCTTAAGTTCAGATATGCAGCTGAAGTTTTCCTTAGCCTTTTTTCTTGGATTCCTTGTTAAGAACTAGACTCTTGCTAACCTCCTGTTTTTGTCACAAGTCTTATGGTACGTGATTTTTTGCAAGGTTTGTGGAGTCTTGTGAACACATGAAAATATGCTTTCTCTGGAACAAAGAAGGTAGGAAAAAGCTATAGAAACACTGTGAGGTGGAGTATTGGAATTCACAGTTACCTCCTTAAGGAGCCAAAACAGGAAGGTAAATTAAAAGCTCCAAAGCTTTTTAGTTAAAGGATGTAACGTATTTCTATAGTTTGTATGGCTAGATAAGGTGATTTGGGAGCGTATTCTACTTTTTCATAGCATTTGAATCTCTAATACTCACATCTGTTTTTGAGGCAAATACTTGAATAGTAGGAACTATCATTTGACACAGCCATTTTAATAGCCTTTAAAGGTTTTTAGAGGGTTTGGTACAAATTTTTCTCCCCCTTTTTTTTACCAGCATAAAACATGGAAGTATACTGATATAAAGCCAGTGTAAGCATGAGGAGAATCAAGTTCTTTATCATGCTTTTATAATCTACCAAGTGAGGGAAGCATGGATGATTTGTAAGTAGTCGACTGGCATATGGTACCATTATGATAACATCATGTTCACAGCACTTTCCAGATTGATATACAACCTTTCTAAAATAAGCTTGGTAGAAAGAGAAAAAAGAATGTAAAGTCATTTAGCAGCCAACATGCTTTTGGTAGCAGGATAGGACACTGGTAGGTGACCTCACTGACACTCGGTTTATCAAATGAGTTGTGCATCATAGTCTAGTACCTACTTGACAGGCAGTCACTCCAGAAAACTGCCGTTGCACTTTGTACATTGGGGTCTGATTCGTGCTTTCTTAATTCACAGTGAAATGCTGCATTCATTTTCATTCCATGCAGTCTCGGTGAAGTCATGGGGGTTAGCACAAGGTATAGAATTTGTTTCTCAGGAGGAAGTCCAGTATTAAGCCCTTTGTTAGCAGTTTAAGAGGAAAGGCTGGGGTTATCTGGGGATGGAGGCTGAATTATACTCTAGTTCGGCATGGAAGTATCCAGACTGAGATTGAAACTGTCTCATTGACATGCTGTGTCATTTATGGTTCTCAAGGAACGGTAAAATCATAAATATTCGTAGAAGCAGGAGCCTTGACAAGACAAACTATGGCAATGTTTCACTATTCAAAGGGGTTTTATCTACTTGCCTCAGCTAGCTTAATTCTATTAAAGAATTAAAACAATGATACTTTATATGTCATTATTATAGCATAAATTATACTTTTGTTTGCCTTCATTTAAATGTAAAAGCTGTAAATATCACTTTAAAGAAGGGCTGGCTGATTAATTTGAAATCGTATTAACTTCTGTGTGTTGAAATGGATAAGGCAAATCAAAACCATTAAAGTTATAACACCTACCATTTCTCAAACTTAGTAAAAATGTCCAGTGTAGCAATGTTCTTCATCCTTTCTCCTCTTCTAATTTCCTTTTTTCTGCATATTTCAGGTAGGCATTTTATCAACGGAACAGGGCCAATTGGTTGTTTTACAGATACAATTCAAGCATCAGAAAATGTACTTCTCAGTGTTATTATGCATTGCCTTCTACAAAACACTGTGTGACTAGTCATGCACTGAAATGCTAGGGAAAGAAGAGTTTTATACCAGTGTTTCTTTGCAAAGGCATTAGCGGATGTTTGAAGGCTTGTTTTTGCAGATGGTATCTCCTTTAGGATACGAATATCCTTCTGGATATGATGCCCGCCCCCTTCCTCCAAGGAAGTCAAGGTAGTCCCAGGTAGTCTGGTGTCCCTCAAGGTGGACGACCAGACCAGACCAGGGCAG
This sequence comes from Himantopus leucocephalus, assembly GCA_003993805.1. Taxonomy (NCBI): domain Eukaryota; kingdom Metazoa; phylum Chordata; class Aves; order Charadriiformes; family Recurvirostridae; genus Himantopus; species Himantopus leucocephalus. The sequence continues at coordinate 19,999,536 of RSEF01000010.1, read as the reverse complement.
GCATCTAACTTTTGGTTTAGTCAAATCTGGTGAGATGAATCCCACCCTTTCATGGTAATGCCTGGCTTCAATTTTATTTGCAAAGAAACGTAAAAAGACTAAAAGCTTTATTGTAAATGAAGGAATGAACAAATTTGAAAATTATCATTTGTAACTCTGAGCTTTAATTTAGGTGTGATGGGTTTTGATAGCTATAGTGTTAAAGCAGGACAGAGCTGTGTGTGTATCTTACAGTGATATTTTTGCTATTTTACTATAAGTTTTCCCTCAGTGAGAATTTTTGGACGTAGCCTTAACTATTACCAGGTAATGTTATGACAGAAAATATCATTATGCTTAGTTATGTAGAATTTTGTTTTGAGGAGCAAAGTACAGTAGCTGCAGGCACTGACTAAAACTACTAGTAACCACTTTTCCAGAAGACTGCAAAAATCTTGAATAATAAGTACTCCAACAAATCAGTCTTTAGCGGTGGTAAGGGTAAATTACAGTGAGAAGTTCTTGTGGTTTGGAGACTTTTGTGCCATTGTAGCTGTCATTAGTTATGTATTTCGTGTTTGAAAGGAAAGACATCAGTAGCCTATAGGATGCATTTGCATAGTAATTGAGGATTGAGTAGATGCAGTCTCTGCAGTGATGGCTACTGGGAATAAGTCACAGAAATTACAATAGTGATAAATTACATTTACAAAATACTCATTTATAGTAAGTAATGACGGTCAAATATACAGAAAGATTTGTATGCTGCAAATGGAAGGAGACTCATATGAATGGTACTGCCTGTTGCAGGAGAGGATCCATCCACTTGGTACCTAGCACTGGATTATAAACTCTTCAGGGCAGAGGTTGTGATGTATGTGTGCTGTTGAATGACAAAATACCGTCTGCTGTTTGTGGTCAGAAGATAGCGAAGTATCAGTTAACAAATGAATGCAGTGGATGCTCTTAACAGTTGAGGCAGCTGCTACGTCCATTCCAATCCACAGGAATTTTGAAAAGTTTTATATTTCTTCATCTTTCTTTTTGATTTGTATTGTACCACTTTGGCTGATAAAGATGCAATTGAAACTTATTTCTCAAAATACGAATGTGATTGTTTGGATGATCGGAGTGCAGCCTGGAAACTGAGCCTGTTCCTCTTGCTCTGATCTGTAAAATGCAAAAAATGTGGGAAGTCTGAATAGGGAGCAAACAATGTTAAACAAGAAAGGCAATGGAAAGTAGCTTGGCAGGCAGAGGTGTGTGGATAGGAATGATACAGAAAGTCACTTTTAAATACAGAAAAGAGCAAGAAAAAGAAACACAATTGGGAAAATAAACAAGAGGAGACAAAGAGACAACTAAATAAAATTCAGCGACAGATAAAAGGCTCACCCAGAAATTTTTGAGTTAAATAAGAATGGTAAAGTGAGGAATCGCATCTGTGTATGGTCTGCAAAATCCTTTTGCTTGACAGAAAGAGAGAGAGAGACAAAGAAAAATAGTTAGCGGGATGCTGATTAATGTCCAGCATTTAATGCTGATGGTTTCTAGATAATCCAAGCATCCTCACCATTTTTTTTAGCAGCTGTTTTTTCCTTTCTTATTTTCCTGCAGGTCTTTCTTTTGTCTTACCTTCTCTAGCATTTTTCTAGGCTTTGTTGAAGGATTAAGTTTTCCACTTGAAGGGCATCTTGATAGAACGTTAAGCAGAGGACAATTTTGGGATCTTGTTCCCTATGTAGTAGAGAGCTAAGTTTAGGTTGTTTCTTCTGTATGCAGGCATTCAAAAAACAGAAGACCTACTTAAAATAACGTACACTGGAAGCAGAGTCATAGTTCTGTTGACTTTTGTAAAAGAAACGTTTGCACAGGTACTCTAGAATGAAATAGGCTCTGACTTTTACACACAACCTACCGATGTGCAGACTACTGAAGGTGAAAGCCGATGTGTATTCTGAACTTGCAAAAGTGCTGTTGTGGTGTAAATTTTAGTAATATAGCACACTCTATTCATCTGAAGGGATACATAAATTATAAACGTTGTTAGGATCTGATTGTTCTGTCCTGCTGAATTGTGCATGAAGCAGCACCCAGAAAGGGGAAGGACTGGTATCTCAGTACTGCTTTTGCCCTACGTGATGGAATATGGCCTTGGTTTGGCCGCTGTTGTAAACTTAGCAGACCTGCTGTCTGTGTGCTCCCACTCCACTGTGGACTGCAACCACCACCCTGGTATTCTCCAAAGTTGTCTGTGGCTGGCTTCAGCAGCGCAATCCCCAGCTGCCTTTCAGTTGCGGCTTTCCAGGTGGGTTTTTTTGAGGATCTGGTAGTCAACAGACAGCTCATTGGTGTTTGGAACAATAGGAATTTGGGAGTTTACTGGTGACAGCACCAAAGAGAATAATTAGAGAGAGTGAAAGGAATTCAACTTAATTCTGGAAGAGAAAGTAGTAGAAAAGGAGGACATAAAACTCTGCAAGGACAATATTTGCGTATGTAGATGCATCTTTAGGCTCTTAAACATTTCAAAAAGCTGGGAATGTAATCATACAAAACAAGCGTGTAATCTTAAAAACTCTTAAGGATGTGGAGTCTCCATCCTTGGAGGCCAGACGCTCTCCTGGGCAATGGGCTCAAGGTGGCCTTGCTTGAGTAGGGGGGTTGGAGCAGATGACCTCCAGAGGTCCTTTCCAACCTCAACCATTCTGTCATTGTGTGAAACTGAGATGAATTAAATACTTAAAAGTTGTCACTGAAAAGTGAACAAACCTGCCCAGTATTTTCAGGGATGCTGAAATAACTAGAAGACATTACTAGAGTTCTTGTTAATGCTTCTGTGTTGTTTTGGTTTGGGTTTTTTTCTTCTTTTTTTTTTTTTCTTTTTGCCATTGTTAACAGAGAGCATTATACATTTGTTAGCACTGGATTTACTTCATCGAAACCATTTAGGAACATTGACTCTCTTTACAAAAGGTTACTTTTTTTTTTTTAAAAGTGTCTCTTTTCCATATTCTGGGGTGCTTGCATACCACTTGTTTATTTCATTGTGTGTGGAAAAATAAAAATGTAATATAAATTCTTAACTCTTGCATTAGAGTTCTGGAGAAGAAATTGTGTAAGTCGGTATGCGTAAAAATATCACTGTTAGGAGGCTATGTTGTAAATTATAAGCTTGAACTCCTTGTGTGTGAGGGTTAGTACATCTGCTCTTGTGAATCATTCTGGTTAGCAGTGTGAAGAATGCAGTCTTAAAAAGTTATGTCACTTCAGGTAAATTCTTAAGCCACAGTGAGAAAGGTCTGATGAACAGATATGATCCCCATTTAGAACATCTGATCCACTCAAAGAGCAAGCAGTGCTTGAGTGTTTGCATTTCATACTGGAACCCCAGCTGCTAGTCAGACTCTTTCTTTCCAGCTAACTATCTTGGATATCTGTGTATGAATTAAAAGAAGTCTTGTGTTGCATGTTGCCTGTCATAAAAAAAAAAAAAAGACATGTACTCTTGATACAAATAAGTATTTTCTTGCATTAGCATAATAGCTTGTTCTTCATTATGTAGGAATTCATAATGGACAAAGAATTCTTCTCATCTAGCTAAAACTAATTATTCAAAGGGATCAGATACTAGGCTGTTTGGAAATAGGATAATGTGGTCTTTCTGTCATTCTCCTTCATACTGTAATATTCTTTTTTTAATTGTACAAAAGACCTAAATGTATAGTGTATGCCAAAAATATTATGTAGCCTCTGTGTTGCTCACTAGTGTATTGTAACACACGTTCACAACTTTGCTGTATGAAGAATGTCAGTTTTTACTGTTTTCAGCCTCTCTCAGAGCTGAGTTTCAAATCTGAACTCAAACTAAGTCCACAATGATGGAAAGTGCTAGCGGTCGGGATATTCAACTGCGCTGAGTCTTGCTGTTCTTTTGAAGATGAGACTTTCATCAGAGATATGTAGGACAGTAAGTTTTTTAGGACAAACAGTTTCTTTGGATGTCTTTACATAATATATAGGCCTTCATTCTGCTTGGGACCTTTGAGCACTTTAGTAAATATGTTATTAAGTAATAAATGTTACGGTTACTGTTGTTTATTGGATAAATCTACTGCCGGAAAAAGAGATGTGTTGCAGAGTCAGGAAAGGTGAAGCCTGCTCTTGGCTTTGTCAAAGATTGCCTCTAGTATCAGTGCCTTCTGTTTTCTGGGAATACTAACGCTCCTGATATTTTTTTAATCTTAACATATTTGTAGAGTGCTCCAACATCCTGTGCAAAGTTCTTGTGAGTACTGTGTGCATCCCTAGGCGAATTAGTCTTGCATTAATTAAAGGTGATGGAACAGCTCATTCTGGATGTCATCTCTAAGCATGTGGAGGAAAAGAAGGTTATTTGGAGTGGTCAACATGGATTCACCAAGGGGAAATCATCCTTGACCAATCTGATAGCCTTCTGTGATAGCATGACTGGCTGGGTAGATGAGGGGAGAGCAGTGGGTGTTGTCTACCTCAACTTTAGCAAGGCCTTTGACACTGTCTCTCATAACATCCTTATAGGTAAGCTTAGGAAGTGTGGGTTAGATG
>RSEF01000010.1:19971991-19994870 GCA_003993805.1 Himantopus leucocephalus | reverse complement strand
AGACTCTTTTCAGTGGTGCCCAGCGACAGGACAAGGGGCAATGCGCACAAACTGGGACACGGGAGATTCCATCTAAACATGAGGAAAAACTTCTTTACTTTAAGGATGGCAGAGCACTGGAACAGGCGGCCCAGAGAGGCTGTGGAGTCTCCTTCTCTGAGGTATTCAAAACCTGCCTGGTTGTGTTCCTGTCCAGCCTGCTGTAGGTGACCCTGCTCTGGCAGGGGGGTTGGGCGAGATGATCTCCAGAGGTCCCTTCCAACCCCTGCCATTCTGTGATTAGCTATAGACCAGTCTACCCTGCTCGTTTCTCTTAATTTTATGGAGGTGACTGCTGCCATTTGCCGCTAAGTCCAAAGTCAATTAGTTCTGTTCCGGTTTGTTGCTATATTTTGTGCAATTGGATGATAATAGTTTTATTGCAGAAGATTTGATTACATATCAGTTTTCTCATCTATCTGAAGTCTGTTTGAAAATAGAACTGGATATGTAAGCAAACTTTTGTTGTCTGATAAAATCATATTGGACTTTCGTTCTTCTAATTTCTAATCAAGCAGAAGTCTTTATAAAAAGGAAAAAATTGTTGGGAGCGGAAGAAACACCATTTCAAGAAACTATTTGTTAGGTGATCTGTGTCAGCATTGATTCTGCTGAAAGTAAAAGTACTGCAAAAGATGAACACAAGCACAAAATAATTGTAATTATTTAAAATACTGCTCGCTGTGATAGAATTGTAAGATACATGCACCTCTTCAGATGGGACAGGATCTAGTTTTGAACTAGTGTTAGCTATCCAGGTGTCTGCTGCTTCAACTTTTGTAATACTTACAGGAGTAACTAACAGCCTAACCCAAAGCCAATTGAAGTCAATGGATGTGTTTTAAAGGACTTAGAGTTTGGGGCCTAAATAAGAGGCCCTACATTTGTAAATGGTACTCATACTGTTATTCAAATGTATTTAAATTAAAAAAAATTCGATGGCCTGATTTAAAAAAAAACAAACTACTTTTTTAAAAAAGCAGCATATAATGAAACCCCTAAATGCATTTCTAAATATGTACATTCTGTTAAAAACATCATTTTAACAGATCTATGTTCCCTTAGTCAAGCTCCTTCCTCAAGATATATGCTCTGCTAATCAATATCCAAATAGAAAGAAATTGAACTTGCAAATGATGAGGCACTCCTTGGGTTTCTCCACTTACTCCCTAAAGCTTCATGTCAAATACAGTAGACAAATCTTCATGTCTAAATAATTCATCTGCAAATGGTGGGAACAAGAAGAGGAGGGGGGAAATAAAAAAGTTTTTCCATGCTAAAATACAATAATGCATTAAAATTAATCAATTTCCTCCTGCTGGGGAACAATCATTTAGAAAACATTTTAATTACCAAAACTGAATAATGGGATCAGTATTTTTGAGAAAGTTGGATTCGCCCTACTGAGCACTGGAGAATCCTCTTCACAGGAGCCTATAAAAACATTGCTGTTTTCAAGTTGCTACTTTCAATCATAATATTTCTGGGGAGAAATCTGATTTTTCACAGCAGCTTTTAAGGAAAATGTCGAGTGGACAGCAGGCACGTGTTAACTATTCTGTGCCCAGAGCGCAGCTTCACATGCACTCTAGCATTTCTTTTTCTTTTTCTCCTTTGGATGAGAATTTATTGTGCATTACTTAACACCTATCTGAAGTCAAATTTTCAAGCCAAAGTGTTTGGCTGCAACAACAGACCATGTTGTAATGTAATATTGTAAAAATAGCTTTCTTGTGTCTATATTCAGCCTAGCAATGATAGAAACTTGCAGAAGTAAGACAGCCTGCTCCATTGTCTTGGCTAGAAGTGGTGTTCAAGGAGAATGTTCATGACTCTTACATTAGGTATAATGACTTTGACTTTCAGAATTTGCCATGGAAGAGCTTCTTTTTCCTTCCTTAATGCATAAGGGTCTTGGTCTCCAGCTCTGGTTTCATGGGCATTTGTCAGAGATTTGGATGTTAATCAGAGACATGACTCACTAATTGTAGAGCATATGGTGACCCCCAAGGAATAGCCACTACCTGGCCATCTGGGAAAGTTGTAGGAGACTAATAAAAAAATGTGTTTGTAGCAGAAGTTTCTTCACGTATACAGGATATATTTTGGTCTAAAACAGTTTATGTCAGTTTTTTTTCTTTTCTCCTATTAAACTGTGGAAGCTTTGCTTTCTCATAAACACGGTACGGCAGGCACATAGTCATGTTTACTAATTATCCTTAAGTTTCTGTGGGTGATGGATAACACTCATGCAAAGATGTGGCTGGTACTCTTAATATCTGAATCCTAACTGCGAAGCCCTCTCATAACTCCTGCAACTGAGGTGATGTAAAGGGTCTCTATAAGAATACATTTCACAGAAAGATGACAGAAAATTTTATATAGCATATGTTTATACTGAGGACAAGTGAGAACTGGTATTAGAGTGTGTATTAGCCGTGGGAGGGAAGCCATTGTTTTGCAAGGAGGCATCGTAACTTTTCTTTCACAACACTGGACATTGGTCAGCAAAGTAGCTACCTGGGTGCCTGCAGAAGATTTAGTCCTGTTAAACTTTAAAAATAAGCATATACTTAACAACTTTGCTGAAGCTGCCCTGCACGAATTTCAGGAAAATTTACATTGACTGGGGTCTTCAGTGTGTGCTTAGAGTAAGCTTGTTTCTCAATACTTTGCTGAATCAGGATATGAAGTCTGCAAAGAAAATTAAAATAGATTCACTGAGAATGATGTAAATCTTTATGTTCACAGTAGGGCACACAAGCAAAGCTGAATATCCTAGTAATAAAAGTGCCTTGTAACTTGTGGAATGAACAAAGTTCCCCAAATGGTTATTACTTGCCGTATTTTCTGTTTTGGTTTATTGAAATAGAATTACTGAGAATTAAGTTGTATAAAAGGCATTTGCTTTTTTATTTTCATAATTATTCTGTCACCCACATAAAACTTTTTTCTATCTTGAAATAGTCTTGGTTGGCACTGAAAATTGCTGTAGGATAAGTAAAACCAGTCTAATTGAGATTCATAAATCCACTTTTTAACAAGTACAATTAGGAATAGTTATTAGAGACCAGCTGGAAAACATTAGGGATAAAAATTTACCATAGGAGGTTTTTTATGTGTTTGAAACATTGTTTGATACCAAAGCCTAAATTAGATCACCAGAGAAATGAAGCTGCTATTTAAAATCTAATTTGTACACAGAAAGTTAATTCTGAATATTCCTATTGATAAAAATTTTATTATTAGCTCTTGTTAAACTGCCTGTTTTTAATGGAAGTCTGACTTTTACAATGCTTTTCCTATAATTAAAATATGAGAAGTAGCAACTTGATTATATTGAATGCATTTGTGTCCAGTGGCTGTGTAATAAACTTGGTGCTAGTCAATTCTATTCTCTATTAGGATTTTTGAAAGTATAGAGGTTTATTGGGCCTAATTCCAACCTAATTCAATTCAAGGGAATTTTTCACTTAGTGCATTTCGGATTAACATTTTAGGAACCTAAGCACAGACTTTCAAACATATTAGCATACAATTTGACACCTGGGGAGATAGGAAAGAAGTAATTCACCGAGACTATCTCCCACTAAGGAACACTATACCAGAATGTAACAACATAGCAATGGCCGTGTTGGGTCAGATCAAAAATTCTTCTACTCCAGTGTTCAGTCTTCAGCTGTAGCGCGTAGCAGTGGCAAGCCCACAGCAATACTTCCCTGAATATTCTCATGTTTCAGTTTTCCTGGGATCTTTCTACAGTTGGTGCAGAGAAAGGAGAGGCTCAGGTCCCTCAGTGGCTGAGTTGAAAGAGAAGACTAGCTGTGATATTGTGTGTAATCCTGCGGACCAGCCTTTTTAAACTGCAGTTTGCCTTTGTGTATTCCCTTTTTACTAGCATAAATTTCACAATTACGTCAATATCTAAGACTCAAGTTTTTCAATTCTGTTAAAAAAACCCCAAACACCACAAAACAACAAAAATCCCAAAGTTTTCAGCAAATTTATTTATTAAGAATGTATTAATATTTTTCATTTTTGTACCAAGGAAAACATTCTAACAATTTATGTTGGCTATGTATAATACTCAATCACTGCTCAGGAGTGGAAATTACGATAGGTGGAAAATCCTTCCTCAAAGTTTTGGTCGAGTTTTCATATCAATCCTGTTGAAATTAAGGCTTTATTTTGGAAGTGGTGTTGCAACAAAGAGAGAATGCTTTTAGCATAATTGAACTGGGTGTCTTAAAACAGCATCTCATCAGTCAACTTTGAATTTTTTCTTCTTATTTGTGGTTAATTGCATTTCCCGTCTGGAAAATTGGACAAATCAATGTAAATGAAAGAAGATTATTATTATTTTTGGATAAATAGGTAAACACTGTTAGCCATAATAAGCCATCCGTGAACAATACAAATCAAGGATGTAAATTCACTGCAGTCAAATGTTTTACACCATTGATAAATTTGACACATTTATTACTCATCTAATTAAATTGCGCACGCAGAGGAAGCAGGAGCGTAACAACGTATGCAGATGTCAAATGGGTATTTAGTACACTTCTGATTAAAATCAGCTAGTTTATATCACACTGTGTTGATTTGTTATGATCAAACAAAACATGTTCAATAGAAAAGAAAATGATTGAGCTAAATTCTGTTCTACATAAATTTGAGTTTAAATTTGAGTAAACTCAGTGGTTTTACTGGGATCGTGTGGGTGAAAGTAGTGGGAAAAGAGGTCAGGATCTGTCAGGTGCTCTCTTCTGCAGCACCTGTTTGGCTAGCAGATGCTCGCGTTGAAGCTAATGCACTGTCAGAGAACCGGTATGCAGGAAGGTGAGGCTCTATCTGTGGGACACCCTACAGCCACACCACAGGGAGTCATTAGATTGGGTACAGCAGCTGCTTGACAGAATTCAATGGCATGTGGTATTCATATGGTCAGGTTAGAGTGTCACAGTACTTTGGAGATTAGAGGTCAGTAAGACCCCAGGGAAGCTGGTGAGGAAGGCCAAACTGTACATGAATTATGTGACACTTTATGTTTAAATAGTCTTTGTAACAACATGCCTATTGAGGTAGACAGTCGAACTTTTTCAGTTTCCATCTTATTTGCACAAAACCCAATCCCCACTGCCTCTTTTGTTCATCTGCTTTTCAAATAGCTGCAGCAACAATCGGTTACTTAGCGGGTAGGAATTAGGCTTTCTCCTTTTTGTCAGTTCACTCCTACAGCCTTTTTCATTGCAAAATGCAAGCAAAGGCAAAGAGCATCTCTCTGTCTCCTCTTTGAAAGGCACAAGGCAATTGGTTCCAATGTTGCTACCCTCTGGCTTGCAGCAAAGGGAGATAGAGTTGGGTATTTTTTAGCCGGCTTTTGTCTGTCTGCATGTTTAAATCAGCTAAAGCCATAGGCTGAGCGGCATTCAATTCACAAGGAACAAGAGTCCAGGACAGCAAAACTTGTTTATCAAATTTTTTTCTGCCCAACTTAAGAACTGGGTTTTACCACCTAGGAAAGTGGTTTTATTTGTTATATAATCAAACTGGTTTGTACTCAGGCCAGAGCCATTTATTTGAGGCAATTAATTACCATTTGTCATTCCTTCCAAATTTACTTTTTAAAGAATTGCATTGCCAGGGGCATTCGGTTTTTGGCAAGACTAGCATAGTGCCACGATTGGGGTACACATATCCATATGTGTCAAATCCCTGCAGTAGCCTAGTGGACTCCTTGTGGAATCCTGTGAAGGCAGTTAGCACAAGGATAAATTCCAGGGAAAACCAGTGCTTGCCAACAGTGGAAAGCATAGATGCAAAGACTTTGCTCATCGAGCTTATAGCTGGCTGGAACTCCAGAAAGTGGAATTCTAAATGTAAAGATTTTCTGATTCCTGCCCTTAATTCTCTGTGATTTATGGCACTGACTGAGTCAGAAGAGATAGTTTGAGACCTGCAGTTGGGACTATCGAGGGCTTGTACTATGAAAACTGGCATTTGAAATTCCATCCAAAACCAACTGGTAGCCAGTGGGGTACCAAGGCATTCGCTGCTCTCAGTCCACTCCATGGGCAGATACAGGGTGCTTTAGAGGGATCTTTTAGCTCAGCATCAATCAGAGCAATAGGCCAGAAAATGGAATGCGTATGATTTAGCTGACTGTGATCAGTGTTTAAGAAGAATAATCACAGATTTCAGAACATTTGGAGACAAAAGCAGTCATTTCTGGTGACTGTGTTTTGTTTACTACATCCAGGAGTATCAAGGAATCTGGTGGGATTTCAGGCCTTTTGATTACTGTGAGCTGTGACTTCTTGAGAGCGTAGGAGTCTGCTTGGTTTACTGGACTGTGTCTGAAACAACAGTCCTCCTCTCTGGCCTTGCAGCCACTGAAAAGCAGATTGCTGATAAGAAGCTGATAATATTTTAGTTTATACTAGTATGTTCTTTTAGAGCTAAAAAGCTGATGTAATTCAACAGAGAAACCATTAACTTCAGCAAATTTAAACCACTACTGTAAGAGAGCATGAAACTCATCCCATGATTTGATTTTGCTGCTGTATTCTCAATCTGGTTAGGAGATAACTTGATAACATTCTCCAGTCAGCTTCAAATTAAATGCAAAATCTTTGTTCAACTGAGTAACTTCTAACTTAGAAATAGCCAGAAATGTCCTCCCTGTGCCTGGAGGAAATTTTGTGCCTCATACAAGGGTCATGTTTTGGGACACTGGTAAAAGAATCTACTATGACTTTGTATCAAAAAATAGACTAATTTTAAGCTGAAACTTGGACAGTACCTCTCTTAATTTACTTCCTCACAGACGCTTGCAAAGCCTTTTAAGCATTTCTAATTTTTAGCTTGTATTTTAGTCTCCTTTTTATATGAAGTCCCAGGCCACTACTGGAAGTTTATCAAAAGAAGTTGTACATATTCCCAAACTGGTTGTGTCTCCAGGCACTCCCTCCTTCCAGTGCTGTGGCACCTTGTGTCCCATACAGCCTGCGCCCCTTCGCTCCCTGGCATTACAATGTTCTTTACAAGTTAGAATTTGTCCTGGTCTACTTGATAATTTTATTGCTTCCTGGACTTCTTCAGTGACACACAGGACATGAGCATTTAGGACAAAAAGTAAGGACGGCTTCATTGAAATGAAGACATGTTAAATGTGTTTTACTCTTTTTGAGAAGACAGAAGCTTACCTCCCAGTCGTTTTCTAACAATATTTCTTCAGCTTTAAGCAAGTTCTGCTCTGTATATCTGACAGCAGGTCTTGTAACTAAGTAGTGGTACACATAATTGTGTGTGCCTTTTTTCTGCACTTTTCACCTGTCAGTCTCTTTGCCGGTCTATTCCTTCTGTCTTCCTTTCTCAACTTGGATATGACTTTCTGTCGAAGTTTCTCTTTGCTGCTCGAACCCACTCTCAGCAGCAGTGTCGTGGGAACAGTATTTTAATTTGGTTTGTAATATGTGAATGTCAGGCTCCTTTTACTATGTAGCAGTTTAAATGATGAGATGAAATAGAGTCCCCCTCAATTCTAGTACCCTTGTTCTTTCGCTTGAATGATTGAAATGCCTGTAAGCCAGTACTAGGGTGAAGGAAACAAAGGCAGGCATTAATACATCTGCTCTATTTATGAACTAGTTAGAGCTGTGGTTTATTGACCATTCAAAATGCTTTTGGTGTAAGGTTTCAGGTGGAAACATTTCATTACTGAAGATCTTGCTCTTCTTTGGAGTTACAATTCCCCCCCCCCCCCCCCCCCCCCCCCTCNATTACAAACTTTATCTGAATAATTAAATTTACCCCAGTATAAGACATAAGGTCTCTTCTTCCTGTGGCCAAGTTTACATGCATAATTCCTTTTAATGAATCAGTACATCAAGAAGAAAATACACCACTTGGTGCTCTCAAAGCCTCACCTTGCATATTAAAAAATACATTCCTGTAGCAGGTGTACATGTATGTATCTGTTGTCAGAACACAGCAAAGCATATTTTCAAGTCATTTAAAATACATGAGTCAAACCATATATGGGTGTACTTGCTGGCTGCATTGACCCTCATATTTTTAGGAAACAACTGGTTATTTGGATATAAGTGTAGAACTGACTGACATGTTGAGCACATCAGATTTACATCATTTATATCCTCTTTTGAAAATGAGGACATGTTTTGCAGGGATAATTTACAGTGAATTACTTTGAACCATCCTCTGAAACTTTGGGATACTTTAAATGATGCTGTCCTGTTCACTGTATTTCATATTGAAATCCTCCGTTATGTGAGAGAAATCTTTAGGAAAATTACATTCTTGTATTGTTCTTCATGTAATTAGAAGGGCTGTTCTCAGGTCTGTGAGCATGAGAGTTTAGACAGAAATATTAATGGCATATGAAATAGATACACACACATACACAGAAAAGAAGCTTTGTGTGTGCATATGTGTGTATATATACATAAGAATTTGAATATTCAATACACTTTATTTTCTGGGGTTTTGCTTCCATAGGTACTTCTTTCATGTAGTTAAAGAAAGGCCAATTTTTTCCATATTGCTGACAAAAGTGTTCATAGTAGGTATATATTTAGATAGGTATATCAGGTGGTACAGCATACATGACAGCAAGTGGAATATCAGCAGCTTCTTTTAGGTCTTTGGATCAGTATTCAGTTTATAAAAAAGGTAATGGGAGTTTTAAGATTAATGTGAATTCATGTGTCTTTTTCTAAGCACATAGCAGAATAAAAAACAACAAAACACACCAATACCTAAAAGTGCCTGTAAGTACCAAACTGATTACAGAAGATGTAGAAAAAGGACAATAAAACTGGAGATAAAAAAAAGGGAATGAAAAGAGTACAGAACATCTATATTACTAATTAATACGGGAAGCTTTGTGGAGGGAATAATAATCTAGAAAACAAAAATGGCATTAGTTTTAGATGTGGTTAGGCTGCCTGATATAGAATATTTGTATTTACTGATAGGTTTTCTACTTGATATTGCTTATTAATTACGGGAGTAGGCTGTATATTCTATATAAGTCCTTGTGTGTATTACAGTTGAGGATCAGGCCATTTATTTGAGGGCAAAGTGTCTCAAGCATAGGCAGAAAAAATATTGAAGAATATCACAGGAAAGCTAATTATAGTTGCAGAGAAAGCTATACATTAATTACTTGAGCTGGTTCTGATCGTACAACAAAAGGAATCACTAGAGGGGATAATTGCAGCAGCTCATTCCAGTCAAAACTGTGTTCGTATGTATTCCTCATACTGACCGTTGTGTTTATTTGGGGGTGGGGTGGGGAAGGCTGGCTAGTTTTCACCAATATCTGTATTGTATCAGGAACCATTTTTAGACTAGGCGTGTTATTTGCCTTCATGAAATGCTCAGGCAGTAGAAGTGAATTCCTTGCAAACTACAGAGGATCAGCTCATGCTAATTTTTACTGGAATTTCTCCTTTAAATATTCTACAGTGATGCTTCTTCATTTTGTCACCTCTTTATGTATGATTGCAAACATTATAATTTCCATTATATTTTGTGAACTGATAGGACAATCTGCATGTTGGCTTTAAATTTAATGTAAGTTTTATTTAATTATATTGAATTTCATGAATGAAAGGTAAAAGAATATGTTTTAATGTTATTAACCTACAGTGCCATCAAAACCAGAACTATTAATTAAATGTAAACAATAATAATATTGCTGGTTTAAAATTTGTTGAGAAACCTGAACAGTCACTTTTGTCATGAATGTTTATTTCACTGGCAAGATATGTAATTAAAACTGGTATCAGTCTGGTAAGGTGTCTTGCCATTTATATGTTGTTATTTGACTGTGTTCAGGTTCACCCTGATGGAAGCGTATTGCACCCAGCTGTAGTTAATGTTTTGTCAGCAAACCATATGGGATTGTTAATGAGTAGTCATCATGTAAGACTTTTTTGTAAGTACTGAAACTAGTACGTAATATTAAACATCTATTACAATACAAACCCATCTCGATCACCATTCCAATAAGAAGAAAAAGTAAACCAAAGTTAAGGTCTTTTTCATATTCATATATTTCTCATAAACCGTGGCGCTTTCTACTCTGAACTAGTGAAATCAATATTCTCTAGCCATTTTAAAAGTCCCAGTGAGGTCCTCCCTTGCTGGCAGTGTTGTTCTAGCATAGAAATGAAATCAGTTTGTGACTTAGACATGAGATTGTCAATGGCAATAATATCTTCCAGATACAAGAAGTTTGTGATGTTTGCTCTTTAGAGGTGCTAGCTGATTGTTTTTTGATTTTATTTTTTTAACACCAGAGAAAATAATTAACATCACTCATAGATACAAATCGGTTTATGCAAATATATTTGCACCTTATTTTATATTTCACTTGTAAATCACGCGCTCATTTGCTCTGAGCCTCTCTCAATTGAATATATGAGAGTTGGGCCAAAATCACTGGTGATAAAATTCTTTTGACACAACTGGAATCAGAACAGATTTAAATGTGTCGTGAATTACCTGATTTCATGTCCCTCTCTCACCATTCTTCCATGCTCTTCCTGTGTTATGTGGCACCAATATAAACTAAATTTATTCATGAAGCAGGGAACTAGTGTATATTTATTGATAGGGATTGTCTTAATTTGCTGCAATATTTGTGATTTATCCCAGACATTCTTAATATAATTCCCCTTTTGAGGTAAACAAATACAAATAATTAATAGAATTCCACTTCCGGTAAGGAAGACGCTTTATTTTTCTAATATGGTATGACTATCAGGTGGATTTTTTCAGTTATTCCATTCAGTTCTGTAGTGAGTGATCTGTATTTTAAAATTCTCACGCTTTTGCAGTGAAACTTTCAACAATAATAATGTGAAAATTTTTTTTGTACTTTATAACATGTTTTTGTTTATTATTTTGTTTATTATTATTTGATGTATTTATTTTTAATTTTACTTTAAATGCTTCGTGACCAATTGCCTTTATGAAACTAAATTCTGCTGCAAAAAATGTTGATGATGGCACCAATTCCAGGAGCTATGATTGATTTAATTTGCAATGTGTTACAAACCCAGTGTTTAGTAGATCTGGTCTGCTATTATTGTCTGCTTGGTGGGGACAAGTTAGAGTTAGATATCAAATTATTGATTCTTGTTGCAAATTGTGGATGTTAAAGATGTAGGTGTAGTTACTTCTGATGAGAAGCAGGTAAAAAAACTTTAAACAGATGGAACAAAGTTTGGGCAAGTGTGTTTTAATTTATTTTATTTTTTTAACTTCTGTTTCTAGCACTTGGAAATCACAACAGTTTTAGTTCTTGTTCTGCATACATAAAGTAATACCAGAATATGCATATCAAATACAGACTTGGATTGTGAACCTTGTGAAATCAGGTGCAAACCCAGTAATTTAAATGGTTAGTGCTGGGGTACAGGAGGAATACACAGTAGGTTTGGAGACCTTTTTAACATCTGTGTCTCTTTTGTAGTCAGGAATTAATGACCTTTGTAGTATGCTTTTCTCAAGCAGCAGAGTATTGTTACAATGACAACTTTATTAAATAATTTCAGATCAAAGTGAGAATATTTATATCGCAGAGCTGTGCTGTGATCTTGAAAGGTTTATTTTGTTACCAAAAGTGTCGTCTTTGAAATTGCTAATTGCATTAGGTTAATATCTAAAGCATTCTTTATCAGTATCTCTTGAACTCTACACCCAGTAAGTTTTTGTGGAAAGACCCCTCAAATGCTTATATGAAGAATGATGTGACACCCACTGTTGCACAGAAATAGGCCAAAATAACTCTATCTGAAGGATTTTATATTCAGCTGATGGACTTAACGTTATTCTGAATTAGAGAAAGATGCCTACTCTGACGGTAATCACAGTAGGATGTTTGGTACTTACTAAGAAGGCCGAGTAGGCGCTGTCTGGTTAAGTCAGTTCTTTGCTTCTCCTGCTCTTGATGGAATGTCATTCAATATCAGATCTTTATTCAGTTCATTGCACGACAAAGATTGCACTATGTTGTTTTGAAGCATCTTTTTTTCCTGGGGCAAATGTACCACATTCTGTAGAATTGGCAAAAGCTCCTGTTTTGTCCACCTCTCTAGCTAGCAGGCGTTGCTCATCTTACCCTCTGCTGGTTTCCAGTCTGTCAAAGATATACCATTGTTCTATTTCTTTTTATAGTAGAAACCACCTAGAAATGCCTTTGATGAGTACAAAAGAATAGCCGAAGCAATGCAGATATGGTACAGCAGGCTTGATACGATATGAATCTCTGAGATTGGGATGAGACTTCAGATAGGATGTCCCATGAGTTTTTTATCTTGAAACAAGGACAGAAGAAATGGATTTAGTGGATCTTCATTTACATTGGGGCAAAACTTGCACTGATGCAGCAGCTCAGGGGAAGAAGTGTAACTGAGAAAAAAACAGAGGAAAGTGAGTTGGTGATTTTTTTCTTTGTTTTATCTTCTTCGGCAGATGTTCTCAGTCTTATTCTCCGTTACAAAATGAGGCATACTGAGTCACTCCCAGGTTAGTCCATACAGGTTCTGAGGAGGGCCCAGTCTGAATGATTAAAACAGGAGTGTGAACCCTGAACAAGGGGACTCTGCTGGGGTGGATTTTTGGCAATACTTTGCAAATTGTAGGCCTACAAGAAAGCAGTTCAATGTGTGTCTATTTTTAATTAGACATATAAGTCCCATTGATTTCAATGGGAAGAGTGTGTTGTGAGTTGTCAACTCCTGAACTAAACTCTGATTTATACAGCATCTAGCTTTAGAGAGATCTTTGCAAGCCGAGCCATCTGAAACACATATAGAAATCCCAATTTCATTTGGGATCAATTATCATCAATTATCCCAAATCACATAGAAGATTTGAAAAAGATATAGTTTTAAAATCACAATATCTCAGTCTTAACTGAATGATGGCAACTGCATCATCACAGTGCTAGCTGAACTTTGTTTATCCTTTGTTTCACACATGGTATTCAAAAAACAGTTACTCAGTATCTGATGGTTTATTTGAGCACAATATGATAAAAAGCAGCTTTCTGCAAAATCTCTCTCTCTCTTCATGTTGAAAGGACATTCATTTGTGACTTCACATTCCCCTTCTTTCAACACGTTCCCTGCTTTGTGCCTTGCACACTGAAAGGAGCTGTGGAGAGCTCCACTGCATACCTCCATACACCCGGCCTTGAGGTATAAACTCCCCAGGCCTCTCTAGCAGTGAATGCTGAGAAAGGGGGCAGGTTATGACTGAGTTCTTGGACGCTAAAGAAATTAATACTGAAATTATGCACCAAATACTGAGCTAAGTGATAATAGACCAAAACCTTTCTATTCCATGCCTGATAACAGTTTTAATGATCAGAATATAATGGAAACTCTGTGATATGTTTATTAATATCTTCCCCATAATTAATTCCCTTTAAAATATTACTTCTTCATTTCTTTCAGGAATGCTGTTTGATGATGACCTTGTCTTTCTTCTTTTCAACTTTGCCCATACACGGCTCTTCTAACTTCCTGCTGTATAGCTATAAATCCTCAGCGCTACTTGCAGACAAGAACACACGATTCAGTACTATCATCTAGTGCATTAACGTACAATCAAGCAGAAGTTAAAATACAAAGGAAGCCTTGTTGATTGTCTCATCCAAAGGCATGAGGCAGGAAGTTGAGAGACAATACAGGGCATTTACTTCACAAATGAACAACTTTTGATCTTGAAAATCTTTGTATGTTTTATTTCATAGAACTCTTACTGGACTTTTCTGGCTGCCACAGCGTCACTGAGTTGCTCTGTATGCAGTACATCCTCTTTATGTGTTCCCTGTTTAGAAAGCTAAGCAGAGACTTCATGGAAGATTTGGATGAACTTCAGTGGCTCCTGTACACCATGAATTTGCTGCTTTTTCAACTGGTGTTTTAAGCTGAAGTTCAGGAAGAAGCATGTTCTTCTTTTATATGCTTTATGGTGTCACCTTCAAACCATCTGTAACTAGGCTGTGGAAAAAGAACAAAAACTTTGCCACATATAGAACTTTTTTCTCATCCAATTTATTTTTGCATTTATTGATGATTTATTATGCTGTAAAATGTCCTCATTTGCACCCTGGAATACTGTACTCCCTTCTCAAGCTCTTCATAAAAAGAAAAATCTCTAAAAGAAGTTTTCAAATGTATAAGTGGAGAAAAGCCTGAGTCTTATGTGGGGAATATGATTTGCTCAAGTTCATACAGTAAATCAGTGTCAAGTGCAAGTAGGACCACTTGGATCCCCTAGAATCAGTTCAGGTCATTAGTTTATTACCATATTGTTTTAAGAAATAAGCATGATATTTTTTCCTTCAGTTCTTTGCACTATGATGGCTTATATTTTATTGAGAACATCCGGCTGCAATGAAAGCACATGCTTTTGTTCCGTGTTCCTGGCGTAGACATATGTTGTCAATGCTATATTGCTCTAACTGCACATGCTAGTTTAACAGTACAGGGTAACTTTAATTCCTTTTGATAGTTTGCTCTTTCTTGACTTGTTATACTATCTTCAGAGAATCAGTCTTCATGCTTGATTAGTATTGTAATTCTTATATTATCTTTTGCTATGTATTTTCTGATTTAAAGTTCAGATACCTGTTAGAGAAACTGTACAAAACCTTTATCTCTGCTCCTCCCCCCTACCCCCCGCCCCCCAATTTGACAGATGCAGAACCTTAACATCTTTGAAATCCTTACTTAAAAACATTACTTCAACATGCTCCTTCCAACTAACTGCCACATGTCACTAGCCAGGCTGGTAGCCAGCCGTGCATAAGTGAGTAGTTTCACAGTATTATCAGGAGTCAAACGCTTGTCTTTATTGCAGCTCAGCTACCACTATGGCAGTCAGGGCAATGATCATGGTGGTGGTGGTGGTGTTGCTTATTACAATTGTATCTTGCACAGTGATGCACTGAGCCCTGCCCAGTATGACTTGCAATGGGAATAGTTAGCAGTAACAGCTTCAGGACATGTGGGAATTTTGGGCTGCATATTTGAAGTGACAGAGTTTATGCAAGAGTAGTGTATCTGCAAAGCAATTTTGCAGTCCATTCATTAAACCTCATGTGGTTGTTTTCTCATACTCTTGCCCATGTAACAAATAGTTTCAGTTTCCTTTTTAAGAGAACAGACGGACTTAGTTTAAAACAAGCAAGCTAAGATCAATGCATAGTTTTAGGAGTAACAACATCCTGGCCTTAATGGTATTTTTGTCCCCTGACACAGCGCTTCTTTTATTTCATTTCCTCTGAATATTACATCATAACAAATGTGATGCTTCTTGCAGCATGCTTTAATGTGGAAATCCCAGTGTTAAGGATCAATGAAGTTAATTAGTAGTGATTAATGAGAGAACGTTAATTGCTAGACTAGCCATTGGAATTGCAAGCGGTCACATAGCTGTCGGAGAGGTATAACTGTTCAGCCTGCAAAGTCAATTTAGATTGTTCATTGCACTGTATGCAGTTTGGTTACTTTTATCATAATGCTAATTAAATACCTTGAGTAGAAACTATTAATGAAGGATATGAGTTATATATCACCATATCTGCAAAAATATCTCAATGTGTCTTTTCAGTTTGCTAAATTAACACTATGATTGTCCCACTCTGCTTAATGGTGGGTCAGTCTGGAGTAGCACAGTTGACTTCATCAGAATTATTTGAATTTACCACAGTGTGACTGAAATAAAAAACCTGCCAATTGTGGTGTTTACTGACTTGCTATGCCTCAGATTCTTCTTACTAGTCACTGAGTAACTCTACGTAGTAAACAACCAGTGTGTGAAAGTGACTTTTTTTTTCACCAGTACCATGAAGTAATGAGGCACATCTGTGCATTTATTTGTATACCTGGATGTAATATACACGGCTATATGAGCAATTAATGCTTATTTTTTCATTATTATTTTAGGTATCTACATAGCTTTGGTGATGTCCTGGGCATCTTTCAAACCATGTGACTGTAGCAAAGTTTGATAACGTTGCAGAGCTTTAAAATGGAACCTTTCCCTTTCATCATGTCGTGAAAGAAGAATGCACAATTCCAAAGAAAACCCTTTTCTTTTTGCGTGACATAACCCCTTTCGTATTTGAAAGTGTAGTGCCAGAAGTTGAATTGCTTGCTATTTAATCTTTACTAGAAGCAGCACAATTTAGCCTTTGGCTCTCTTTAGGAGGGTAGGAATTGGAGAACAGAAACAAACAAAAAAACATGAATGTCTTTCTAGTACAGATAGCTATTAATGGACTCCAACTCAGGCCAAGGTTTTACTCAATAGCACAGCAGTTTTTTATATACCAACAGAGGGCTTTTGGTCTTTGTGGCATTACGCTTTCCTGCTTTTAAATAAAAAAGAAATAAAGCTGTGTTCAGTTGATGAGATGTAAACTGACTTTCTTTAAAAAGAAAACTCTTGCCCTCACAGTGCGTTGCACAGTTAAGCTTTCCAAACTGAGTAGAGGTTACCAAATTTTATTTTAAGAATCTGAAAAATTACCAAATATTCTGAGGATTCTGAGTAATACATTTTTTTTCTTGTATCTGTAGTTAAAACACTTGTCTGATATTCTTCAGCCAATATATTTGAGTAGAAGGGCATATTTATACTCTGTAAATGAAACCTTATGATGTCAGAAATTGGGATG
The DNA here is from genome assembly GCA_003993805.1 of Himantopus leucocephalus. Lineage (NCBI taxonomy): Eukaryota > Metazoa > Chordata > Aves > Charadriiformes > Recurvirostridae > Himantopus > Himantopus leucocephalus. The sequence continues at coordinate 19,978,108 of RSEF01000010.1, read as the reverse complement.
GGTGGCCTGATGACTCAGATCTAGAATTAAGTATTTGTTTATGAAGAGCCTAGGTCAGTGTGATCAAGTCACAGCTGGAGCACATAAATACTAATGCAAAAAACTTACTCTTGTGGCCTAAATTATTGGGGAAAGTAGCTGAAAATTAAGAAATCAACATGCTTCAATTATTTGCTGTTTTTAAAAATCTTTCTCTTTCTAGCTAATGCATGTGTCTAAACTCCCACCTCATAGGAGCAGAGCTGTCCTTCCCGCAATCTGAATAAACAGTAATATCCCTAGCCAGGTTTTCCATCAGGCAGAATAATAAGAAGAGAAGACTATGAGCTGAGATTTCAGAGATCTGTCCTCTTTTCCCTTTCCTTTCATAAAAAAGGTAACAAAGGAGAAAGTTAAATATAAGATACATTCACATAATACTAAGAGCAAAGAAAATAAGGATCAGGAAATAAAAAAGTTAAACTAATTTGTGTTCTTGCACAATGAATTTTCGTGCTATCAGATTGATTGGTTGCAATATATATTTCCTTGAAACAGAAAATTTGCAAATAAGAATATTTCTCTTGCAAGAGGACATAATGAAAGCGTCGTAAAAAAGTCTTTTCTCCTTCACATATTGTCTTCATGGCTTGTTGCAAAGGAGAACACTTCCTATTTTTCAGGCGTCTAAGTTTGAAGTAGAGTCTTTGAAAATACCAGTATTAACACTTCCCTAAGTGCCTGTCATACTTTCTAATATAGGCAGTACTCTCCTAAATCACTTGGAGAGTTCTGAAAGTAACACAAAAGATACTAATAAAAGTAAAAATGGATTTATTTTTCAAAGCAACGTGCTGCTTTGCTTTGTTTGAAAAGAAAAATGAAATAGAGGCTCACCTGAAAATCTTAAATAAAAATCTTAGCAGATAGGACATTGTTTTATTTACAGAAGTTCCATCTACCCGGAAAACTGAAACATGAGAATGATCTTCCTGTTCCAGTTTTTAGATCAGACCAGCCATTCTGGTATTTGGATCAACCAGCTTCTACTGCCAGACTGTTTTTAAACATCTGATTTTCTTTTAAATTTCACATAATTTCTAAATGTGTTGATGTTTAGTTTCTGATTTTTTTCAGTTACCAAGTAAAATATTCTTGAAATGTTTGTTAACTCAAAGCTGCTTTTTTAGAATTTATTTTTTTTAAAATTCCTAATCCTACCTTAATCTTAAAGATGGTTCTCTGTTTTGGAAATTACATAAACTGTTAGGCTAGTTTCATGTCAGTGGTGCATTCAAAGGTTGCAGTGGGACCAACATGCTAATATGAGCATGAAGGTGTACGCTGAGCGTTGCAATGTCTATGTGCCAAGGTCAGCTGAACTTGGTTCATGGGCAGAAGGTTGAGTACAGGCTCAGTTTCTGAGTATGGAGTTTTCTCCTTGCACCTGTGAGCTGTGACATCTCCCTGGCTAGTGAAGGATGACAGCTTTGCTTTTGTGAACCTTCTGTTTCTGTCTGGTCTAAGTAGCACAAGTTCTAAGGATTTCCTCAACTGAGATCTTTTGCTTGGCAACTCACTTTTTAGCATGACTTGGACAGGAAAAATTGCTATAATTTATAAGTGCTTAGCACTTTCTAAATGTTACGCATCTAAGTAAGTTATTTCTCACTTCAAGTATCCTCAGCCAGCAAATTGTGCTTAAAATTGCGGTTTGGAGTGATTTGAAAAATACAAACATCAGCAGTCTTCAAGTGAAGGCCATGATCCAGTGTAATAGCCAGCTAGTTCTAATTCCTGCACAGAGAATTGGAGAGAACTTCACACACAACTGGAAGCAAAGTAACTGATGTAAGCCTGGAAAATGCACTAGACACATTGGTCCACAAATCAGTCTTGCTAGCTAAGGGTAATGGAAGGAGACTACTGAAGGACATCTTTGAAGCAATCAGAAAGTGATTTAGTTTGGGGACAAACTTAACAGTGTATCTACGGTAGCAGCCTTAATTACTAGTATTGCTGCCCTTAACTATTCAATGCCTAGAACACATCATAGGTCCTTGTCTAGGCAAAAAAGGAAGGAATGGAAAAAAGATTTGTGGTATTTTTTTGTGGATGCTGCTTTGCGTACAGATACTGATATAGCCAATAGAGATGGAAAGGACATCAAAAAGGTCATCTCATCCATCCTTCTGACTGGATGTAAATAAGCCATTCATGATAGATGTTATCGAATCATAGAATAGTTGAGGTTGGAAGGGTCCTTGTGAGATTATCTAGTTCAACCCCCTCCCGGGGTCATCTAGAGCAGGTTGCTCAGGAGCTTGTCTGTCTGGGTTTTGAATATCTACAAGGATGGGTACTTTATGCTGGGATGCTGAGAGAGACAGAGTAAAGCCTTACTAAAGCTGGGAAGCCACGGTTCTTTCATCCAGTAAACCAGTCATCTCATCATAAAATGTGACCAGGTTGATTAGGCACGATTTCCCCTTCACAAATCCATGCTGACTACTCCCAATCACCACCTTGTCCTTCGTATGTTTGGAAGTGCTTTCCAGGATTATTTGTTCCATTACCTTCCCAGGGAAATGTGTACTTTGTTCACGGTTGCCTGTGACTCCCCCGTCTGCAGATGCACTGGATATGCCTGAGGAATTGGAGAAAGTACCCCTCCCTTGTGCCCCAAATACACCAGACAGCATGACTGAGATTGCAAATCCCCTTCCAATTTCTTATAATTTACTAGTAGGGATGGTGGCAAACTATTGCCTTATTAATGCAAGGTGGCAAAAAAGGAAGTACTGCTCTCTGATGGGTGATCTGGGCTTTGCATTACTCCTATTGAAGTGTACTTCTGTTTTCCTTTTAAACTTGGCTGCAGACAAAGAACTGTAACTATTTGCTGGTTCTTTCAAGATTTTCCAACATTATCGGTCTAAAACGATGTAAAAAAAAAAAAATTGGTCTGGAGGAATTGTTTTTAATACACATGTATTTTAATAAGAGAATTTAATGGCAAGTTGCAATGCTGAACACACATGGCACGTGAAGCAACATCACAGCCTGAAGGGAAGAATCCTTCACAAACATATTCCACATTGACTAACATAGAGAATGTTCTTTGCAAATGGGTGTGTCCATCCTCCAGGCATTGCAAGTGAATGACATTTAATCCTTGGTGCATTAGACCTTGTCTGAAACTGTTCTATAAGTATTATAATAAATTAATTAAAGTGGACATTTTTAAACCAATCAATTTTGATATAATTATTATGTTGGTGTTCACTACTCAGCAGACAGAACAATGAATCCCAAACAGCTTTTGTTTTATTTAAATCAAATGCCAATATCTTAAAATAGATTCTCCGAACAGCAAAAAGATTATCTCTGTGGTTTACTTCTGCACGGGGAATTATCTTGGGGCAACCTTTCTTCAGTTCTTTTCAGGTTCTAAATGCACTGTACTCAATGGTGCCTCTGATAGCAAAGAGGGAGCCAGAGGGCCATGCCCGAGCACTGGCTAGGCATAACAAGTAGCATGAACTTCTCCCTCTTCCTCCTGGAGACAAAAATCTATCTTTTGTTCTTGAGACCCAGCTCTTTTGCTAATTCTACCATAAGCTTGTTTTGAGTAGGATGATCTAGTAGCCACACATGCACATTATTAAAGGACCAATAAAAAAATTCCAAACAATAAAACAATAAATAAGACAATAAAACCACCTTGACATCTTGTGTCTGTGAACATAGTATGAAAAGCTAAATTGCCACGTTTAGGGTTTGGAGCAAATCTTTGGTTTGGATTTGCTTTGGTTTTAGGCTTGTAGTAGAATTAGCATGTGAACTACCGCACAGATCTCATGGAATAGAGACTGCAAATTCATGAAGTAACTTTGGACTCTGGCTGCATGAAGGATTACCTGGAGCACGTCTCTGCAGTGACTGAAATGCAGATTTACCGCAGCTGCTGTCTGCATCTTGTCCTGCAAAATGAATCAGTCAGTGGGACCTTATTTCTTCTACAATTCTTTGACCTTTTCCTATACATGGAGGGGATGTGAAATTTCTGCTTTAGCACTGACCACTGGAGAGAACAGCTTCCTTATTTTTGTCTGGAATGTCTTAGGCAGAAAGACGTGCATGTGTGCTCCATGTCTTAAGAGGATCAGTGCTAATGTACAGGTAGTGTGTTGCCTTTTGCGTATTGCTTTCTGTTATGTATGAAAACATTAAAGGCTTGATCACTTGCCAGTTGGAATCAATGGGCAAAGTTTCATTGATTTAAATGGTTTTTGGATAAAATCCGTAATATCTACTATTTTTCAACTCTAAGCATTGGAAACATGGGATGGTGCTGTGGAGAGGGCTTTCCAGTCCAATACTACATTTAAAAAAAAAGTCACTCTTTGATTAAATATTAAAATGGGTATTATTAGTCTAGTATCTTCTCAATCATTAATCCTCAGCTGTCTTCTCAGCAATTTACTGTTAGTTCTCATGTACGTGTGACCATTTCATCTAATGGCGGTTAGCCAAACTTGCTAAGAAAAAGTTACAGATTGTAAGTTGCTCGGCAGTGAATTCTGCTGACACAAGTAGTCAGTGTGAAAACGTGTGAAAGACTAGGCTTTAGGTTGTTTTTTTTTCTCCTAAGACTGGAGAAAAAGCTACAATAGAATTTCCTACTGCTCTGAGCTAACCTGGGTACTGTGGGTCCTATGCTGATTGAGTTGCTGGCTAGGGTTCTCCCATCTGTCCCACTGGAATTCTACCTAAAAGGAATGAAAGAAGCTATGAAGGAAACAGGAAATAAAATCAACTGAACAGCAATAAAAAGAAAATAGTGTAATCTGACATGATAAGAAATTTTTTTCAAGTCCCATGTGAAAGTCTAGTCAATGATTTTTCATTAGGCATCTAATTAATACTTTTATTCAGAAGATTAGCAAGTTGCAATACAGCTAGGTTTTGAATAATTTAGGTTTAAAATATGATAGCTCATTTTGCTGGTCAGTAAAGGCAATGAAAAAAAAGCAGGCAACATGATTAGAATGATAAATTTCCCGAGCAAAGGAAAATGCTTCCCACACTCAGGATGGTTGAGTAGTGTACGGTCAGAGACCTAATTCCACTAATAAACCGTCAATGGAGCTCATGCTGTGCAGGCCATTCAAGCATGCTGATGCCTTGATAAAGACCTCAGATGAGAGGACAGAATAAAATAAGGAAGGATTCCTTTCAGATTGTGACATGTTAATGGGAAATAAAATTTATTTTCTATAGAAAAAAATTATGTTCTTTTTGCTTTGTGTTTTTCTTTCCCCGGGTTTACATTGAGCAAAGAGCATACAATTGCATAGGTTAGTGATGACCACAGCTTTATTCTCTTTCACTGGGTTGCAGCTGAGAGCATGCCTTATGTGATATCCTAGGAGATCAAGTATTTTTTCATGTGGCACCCTTATTATGCCTTCTTCATTGCAATCAACTATAAATAAGTTTCACTCTTCACAGTGGGCCACATCCTTATGAACTTTCCAAAATAATCTACTTGCATCTGGCATTTGTGGAGGCTCAGTTTGGATAAACAGCTTAAGAACAAGGTTGTCAGTGCAGCTTCCATCAGCTCGCTGTTTTCCACTTATTTCAGGCCCTGGAGAGACTTACTTTCTAGATGTAGTCAAAGTAGTTGAGCATATTACTTCTCTTGTTTCTGACACTGTCTTCATTGAGCAGAACTGGATGGATTGATACTCTTTAGTATTAACTCAGTATTAACTCTACAGACAGTTGGACAGCTTAGCTGGTGGTTTAGGTAGGTTTAGTTTTGCAGTCAAGCAGATAAAGATACTTACTTGTTCTATTTGTCTACCAGGAATTAGACAGCGATTGGCAGTTGAGGAATTCACAAAAGCAACCTGTGCTGAGTGAAATTCTGCCTCTTTGTTTTATTTTCACAGTGTGAAATCGTTCTTCTAGAATGTGTCATTCCAACTGTGGAGACTCCAGTGAGGAGTCTTTCCGCCCCATGCTGTGTTAGGTATTTGATTATTCTTATAAAGTTAGCTTAAAGCATATGCCTTAAGACTGTCTTCAGTGATCACAGAATGGTCAGGGTTGGAAGGGACCTCTGGAGAT
>RSEF01000010.1:19960375-19971891 GCA_003993805.1 Himantopus leucocephalus | reverse complement strand
CAGCAGTTCCCTGTCCTTCTTGACCCAGGGAGCCCAGAACTGGTCACAATACTCCAGATGTGGCCTCCTCAGGGCAGAGTAGAGGGAGGGGATAACCTCCCTCCACCTGCTGGCCACACTCTTGATACCCTCCAGGATGCCATTGGCCTTCTTGGCCACCAGGGCACATTGCTGGCTTATGGGCATCCTGCTGGCCACCAGGGTTCCCAGGTCGCTTCCACAGAGCTGCTCTCCAGCAGGTCAGCCCGTGACCTGTCCTGATGCAGGGGGTTATTTCTCCCCAGATGCAGTACCCTACACTTGCCTTTGTAGAATTTCATTCATGTATCTCTCCACCCAATTCACCAGCCTGTCCAGGTCATGTTGAATGCCGGCAATGACTTGGGGGTATCCAGTTTACTTAATTGATCTCTAACTTGTTCCTCTTCAACCAAGGGAAATGATGGATAATAAAAAATGGCTAAAAAGAGTCTTTTTCTTCAAGGCAGCTCCTAATCAGTAAGATTTTGTTTTGCCAACGGATGTAATATTGAAATAGCGTTATTACAATACTCATACCACTTGCTTGAAGTAAGTGCCTGTTACTTGTCATGTCAAGTGCCTCCTGGCTGCTTATTTTGATCCTTTTCTTAGTAAAATGCACTTCCTTCACAGTTTGCTGCTTAGTATTCTGCTTTTTCCTATACAATACTTCTCTGAATTACATGGGCATATTCCTTGATGTAGAAAAGATGTCTGTCCATATAGATTTGATAGGAGACAAGGTTGCGCCTTATACCTATAGAAGCTAAACAACATTATTAAATTACCATGTCTCTGCTGTGGAAGTATAGATTTATGATAACACAGCATTAAGTCTTTTCTTCTGTAAAGTAATCCATTTAAATAGCTCACTCATCTTGAACAACAAATATTCAAAGATTCGGACCTTGGTTCATACATCATCTTTAATGTATTCTTATCTAAACTCTGCCATACTCAGAGACATCAGGACATGGAGAATTTCAATTCAAGATGCTCCCTAAACAAGGTTTGTAGGTATACCTGGGAATCGTCACCTACCTGCGTACCTGATTACAAACGTGTTGTGTGAAGAGCATTATAATAGTAGCAGAAGAGCAGAACTGATATGCACATGTGTTTGTGCTAGAGAAGAAAGAAAAGGACTATGCTTATCTTCTCAAGATCACGTGAATGCTGTTTTTGATAGTCAGTATAACCTTGGGATCTCCCGTAATGGCCAAAAAGCTAACGAGAAGTTCACAAAAAAAGTAAAGATATTCTTAATGTTCAGGAGTCTGAAGAATCAAAGAAATATTTTGAGCATACTTCAGAATACAGGAGCTCTCCTAAAATTATTTAAAATGTATGATTGAAAACTAGAATGTCAGATAACTGACCTGTTTACAGCAGGGTGGGGCAAAGTCTTACAATGAAAGTTAACGAGTCAGTGCTTACTGATAGTCCACATGTTTTGGAAGGCAAGTTTTACTGGACTGAGGGACCAACGTGGTAATCCTTGATGCAGCAGAACAGTCTTGACACTTTGAAGGTGTGTAACAAAGACGTGCGTATACAAGAAAGGCTGATTCAGGTTCCTGGTTCATACTTTGAAGGGCAGAATGGCTTTTTTCAGGACTATTTTAAAACACAGATTTTGCCAACAGTGGTGAACGGAGTGACAAAATTCCACCACCAGATAATCGTTCATGGATCAGATAATGATTTTCTCCTGTGCTATAATGACTTTTCTCCACTCAAGGGAGCCCAGGCACTTTTGTCAAATATTGCTGACACACCCAGTATGTCTGCCAATGTTGCCTTATTTATAAGCAAGGGAAGGAGCTAGATAAGAATTGTCTTCATTCAAAATAACTTGCATGAAACTTCCTTGGCACCTTTGTTGTCAGCAAAAATTACTTGAGCAGCAATGTACATTATGAAAAGAAGCAAATTAATATCTGGATTTTACTATTGTCAGGAATTTCATGTTACAGACAGATAGTATTAAAAACCTGTTTTTACATAATGATTTTTTTTAAATACCAATTTTTCTATTTGTTTCTTTGGGGAAATATTTTGGAAAGTGTTATATAGCATTTGAAGCTGCTGCATGAGTTAAGTGCTCATATCCTAGAGGTTTTACAATTAAGGGAATTCTAACTTAGCTAAAATTTAATTTTGTAATGCTACAGTTTTGATAATAATTTATGATGAAGTTTTAATCTTATAAACCACTAAAAAAGAATGCATCTTTTTATTCCAGAAAGTTTTATATCCATATGCTACATTTACAAAGTATGGCAATTTATATGGTTATTTAGCTGTGAATGTGTATTTCCTTGCTGGATCTTAGAGTGCAATAATAATTGTAATTCAATTTTAGTCACTCAGTCAAACAAGCTTAACTAGAGCATCTTCATGCAACATGCTCTAGAATTTAGTTTTCCAAATAAACTCGGTGTGTCGTTGATGTCCAGAGAAGATCAATAGAATGGAAATTGCTTGCAGTTTCCCCTGAAGTGCTGCAATGTTTTATTGCTCTCACATTTTCACTCTATAGCCTTTTCTCTGCCAGAGAGGGCACATGTCCATGCCAAGCACACGTAGTACAAGGAAACAAAAAAATGATATATACAAATGATGCGCAGTTCATGTTCCTTTTTCTTTCTGTGTTTGACATCCTTCTCTGGCAAAGTACTGAGCTTCTTTATCTCCCCAGGGAGCAAGAATTTCTCTAAGGGTGTTCAGTGTCTGTAAGGTTTGGACCTTAACTTTGCAAGTGTTTAACCAATATTATTGAAACAGAGTAGTGGGTTTGAGTGTGTATACTCGCACATGTACATCTTCTTCAAGAGGCTGTAATACCATCCAGATCCCTGCAATATATGATTGTAGCCTCATTGCTGCATACTGACAGCTGCAGAGAAGAAAGTGATATCCGCACATCTCCTTATGGTGGTTGCTGGGAGAAGGTGGGTATAGAATTCAAGCATGTGAGAAATGGCCTTACACCGCTGGACTGGGGATATGATTTGTTGACTTGTCTGCTGGATTCAAAGTTTCTTTAAGCTAGAAGTTAGGGCCAAGAAGCCCAAGAACTGAGCTAGAAATGCGTCTGAGTATTTGCGTGTATTTCTCACCTAGTAATGGTGCCAAGCTCACCCTGAAGCCAGTCTTTGGCACAAGCTGAACTACTTAAATTCAGCAGAAGCAGCTAGCAGAAGGTTGTGCTACTGCAGAACGTACAGCAGGCACTGCAGAGGAGTGGGTTGTAGTGGGCAGCAGCTAGCCATTTTTGGAGTGTAGTCTCTTTTTGGTGTGATATTACTTGATTTCACATTAATGGGAGTTACTTGTATGCATCAAACACAGCTTAGACTTTACAAATTAGTTTGCCGTCTCTCCAGCTTTCCCTCCCCCAGGTTATATTCCATATGCTGTGCAGTATTTTGTTTGATTTGTACCCACACAAACTCAGTGAAGCAGTCTCTGTAGTGCTTAGGCCAACAGTGGTGTGTTCATTTGTGGCTCGGTTTCTAGTCTAAAGCAAGTAGATCATATTTTCAATGTTGAGTCTCACAGCATATACATAGGATGCTAATGATTTAACGTGAGGCAAGCTAAACGCAGTTTGAGGTGAGACTGAACTCTTGTTACTTGGTAGCCGTTCTCCACTGAAACCTGCCCAGATGGATACCTGCTGCTGTAGCAATTACTGTTACTTTAACAGGGAAGCCTTCCACTACTGTTATCTAGTATATTTAGTCTAAATTAATTTGAAGTTAGTCTAAGTCATTGCCAAGATTTGAGTTCACTGGAGTTTTTCTTAAACAGAATGAAAATTAAGAAAAACATTCAGAAGTTCTTTTTTCCCAAGGCCTATATTTATCATTCATTTTGCTGGGTTCCCCATTGCCTTTGCTGTAGTTGAGATCCAAGCTCTTTCACCTACCAGCTGCAGTGACTTATTCAATGAGCAAATTCCTGGGCCTTTATCTGTTCCTTATTTTCAATCTGACATTTTTCTGTTTCTCATTTTGATATTGATAGACTTTGACTTCTCCTTATAGGTAATGGAAATTGAATCAAGGGGTGGTATATATGTATATACCCTTCTGTTTGTTCCAAATTGGGACCATCTCTCCTGTCGTGTGTCCGTGTAAGGAATAAGAGTCCCACTGGAACTTCTCCCTAGCATGGGTCTTCACTGTGGTGATTTCCAACCCTTATGTTGATCCGTTGTGGAATAGCAGCACAGAGGAAAACTGCAAAGTCCTTTCGCATATTGTGGGTCAAATCTATTTGGTGCTTTCCAGAGACCAGGCTACATTTTTATGTTCTGTATTTCTCCTACTCTTTGTGAGACTTATTCTTCAGGTTGTGTAAACTACTTCAGGATTTTGGGAGAGAAAGTTGGTGTGCCCCGTGTCCTGGTTGTGCCAAGTTACTTGGCCAGCTGCTAGACCTGGGTTTGAGAACAGCATGACAGAACATCCCTCCAGTGGTGTGGAGTTAGACTTACCAAAACAGCATTTTAAGTATTAGAAGAAGATGGAAATAGAGGGTAAGAGACTGCCAGCCAGCACTGTTTTCATTCTTTATGCTGACCAGTTTAAGAAAGCAGTGTTTAGATTTTTCATTCAAGAAGAAGGGGAATGTTTAACAAAATACTGTGCACACGCTTTTTCTCGCTTTTCCTCTGTGTCTTTGAAAGAGTATGAAAAATGCATAAGTTGGACAATAATGTTTGACAGATTATCTCTTGTATCCCTTTGGAATGAAAAGATTTTGCAGTAGGGCTTCCTGAGGTGTTATTTAGCAGAGTAGACAGACCTTTAGTCCTTTGGTTTCACACTTTGCAGGCTCTTTGAGTACAGTTGAAGTACATGCTGTAGCAATGTCGTTCTCGTATACATGGGAAAAAGCATTATCAGATAATTAGACTGTGTCATGGAGATGTAATAAAAATCCTTAGGAAATTAATTAATGCACATGTACAATAGCTACTTTAAACTGCAACACTTTAGCCATTTAAAATTAGGTTCCTTTTAAATAGCAAAAGCAATTAGTCTGCTCTGACTGATTGCTTGCCAGTTTTTTTAATGTAAGACTTTTTTGATTTATGGGAGTAAAAAAATTAAGAAGGGGAAGGGTAAAATTCCATCGTGGATGTTCTCAGCAAGAAAAGTATCAAGCTCAATAGCTGTTTTTTCGGTACTGCAGTTATCTCTTGCTTCCTACAGTCCTGAGGTAAAGCTTTGAAACTTTGTATGCGTTATCTTCACAAGTATTAGCTTACTGGTGCAATAATGTTTACTAATATCTGCTATGTTCAGATAGAAGAGTTGGATGCTATTTTTTATGTTAAATCTCTTCTTCCTAAAGGAAAGATTATTCAGACTGAAAAATCCATGTTCTTTTTGGTGGCATCTTGGCTTTTGAAATAAAACCTCCCCTCTTAAGTCACCAGTACCATAACTTTTATTTTAACAAAAATAAGCCAGAATATCAGCTGTGAGAGCAAAGCGGGAAATGCAGTGTATCACTGAAATGGCCGCGACCTTCAGAATGGAAGGAATTTCTGCTCTTTGGCTGGATTCAGCGTAGCTGTTGTGCTACATGCCTGGCTTAAAACGGGTTCATTGGATCTACTAAAGAGCTTGTACTTTGGCATGTATTTTAGTATCTAATTGAATCGCAGCTCATGTTTGCAGTCAGGCAGTATTTACAATGGCTTTTGTAGCTACAAATAAATACAAAAAAAATCCTGCATCAGTTTCTGTCTCTCCAAAGGTAGGTGTTGCAATACAGCATTGAGGAGATGAAGAAAATTGTGGTCTCGTATCATGGAGAATTTTAGGCGAGTAATGAATGCATTGTAACTTTGATGATGGTGATGACCAGCTTTTAGGTGTGGCTCATTCCCTTGCAAACACACTCCTATCCTACTGGCAGCTAGTGCAGACCATTATGATCTTCAGTGTACCTCACTCTCTCTGTGGGTCTTCTGCTTGTTTGGGTTTCTTCACTAGAGGACACGGTTACTTGGCTTCCCACCTCCCTGCCTGCACTACCCAGAGCAAGATTAGGACTTCACATTCCTTTTCTTTTTAGAAAGGGACAAATTATTGAGTAAGTGACACAGAAGAAGAATTGCTATGCATATTAAACAGAGAACGATTGCTGACAGCATGCATTATGTAAAAGGAGAACCTGCACAAAATGAAATACAAACTTTGCTGGAATTTAGCTGTTACCTGTAACGTATACTGTAGGATTTTTACAGGTATTACATTGTCTTCTAGGGACTACCCAGCTTAAATTTTCTTACAGTACTCATAACGTACTATAGGTTTTTGTGTTTCAGCCACAGGTTGAACTTTTTTTTGTCATATCAAGCTTGTCTCCTGTCACTGGTGTGGGTTGAGAGAGAATTATTCCAGAAAAAATACTTATATTTTTTCAAGAAAAACATCTTGTGAAGTTTGTGGTTTTCTTTCAGTCTCAAGGTTTTCTCACTGCTTGTACAAATCTCCTGAGCTCCTCAGTCATGGCAGGCTGAACTGCTGAGATGAATGATAGTTGTGTTCTGTTCTGTGCTACTGGATTTACCATGTGCACATATTAAGCAAAAAATGTATTTTTCGATTTTATTAACTTGGAGAGTTAATAGAACTTCTTTCACATTAAAGTCTGTATTCAAGAGGTGCACAGAGGTGCATGTCTCGCTGTAGGCAGTGCAGCTGGAATGTTCATAGCTATGGGTAGAGTTTGACCACAAATTATTCAGAAAACCAGGGAATATTTTATTAAGAAAAGGAAATATCTAATCTTTAGTTCAGTTCTCTGTTTGAGAACTGTGTTTTATTAAGTTAGTTACTAATACTTCCTGTGTCAACACTGTGCTCGGTAGTGAGCAAGCTGAAAGCACGAGACCTGCCTCACGCTGCTGTGATTGCCACTGCTTCCAGGTGGAGGTGTGGGTGAAGTCCTTGTGCACTGCAGGATTGGTGTACAGGAGCCTTTTCACGCAGGGAGATGATACAGATGACAGAGCACTGAGAAAATACTATGTGCCAGGAAAACAAAAAGTGTCTAGTTTTCTGTGAGGTTAATGAATTAAACAGGCTGCTTGTGGAAGGTAGGGAGTAGAACAGCAGAGCCAGGGCTAGGAAAAGGAAAATGGGAAATAACAGAAAACCAGAGGAGAGATGTAGGCAGAATCTGTTATGTTTGGAGAAGGTGGGAAGAAACAGGTTATCTGAGTAGCCTGATCTATGTTATGTCGGAGAAACTTGAGATTTGCATCACTGTATAGCGTTATTACTGTGACCTTATAGATCTTAGTGTTATCCATCTGTTATTGGTGAAGTCTCCTGTGTGTCACTTTCGTAATAGAGGGGCTTATTCAGCAGGAGTACTGACCTGAAATCAATGGCTCAGACTTGAGATTGTAAATTAAACAGCTTTTGACTAGAGCTTAAGGTTTTGTACTGCATAAGTGAAAATTCAGATGGTAGCCATTCTATGAATAATATAAAAGCCAGATGGAAATAAACAAGCTGGGATGGAGACAAATGCAGTGGTCATTTTACTTATCACTCAATGACATTCAAAAGATATTTGATTATGGTGCCAGTCAGATGGGATTTTTCTTGAAGACTTCTAGTTGGACATTAACATTGTATATTAGAATTAGTAACATTGGTGGTTCTGCATAAGACAAAAAAAAAGATTGTGCATTTAGTATATGTGGTTGAGGTAGAACTGAAGGAAGCTGCTGACATATTTGCTGCAATGGATTTTGACAGAAAATTTGCAAGTTCACAGTCTTAGAAAGTGTTAACTACTCAGATTGTCTCAGTTCCGTGAATCTTCCCAGGAACTCAGTATGTTGCAAGACAACTGTAAACAGCTTTTAGAAACTTTCAAGCCGTCAGTTGGGGTATGTTTGAAACCATCCTGTATTTTAAAAATATTATTTGGTGATGCCAGAAATTAAAAGACTGTGTGCTAATCAGTAATTTAAATAAAATATTTCACCTGGTGCAGTTCTGATATGACCCAGTGGGGAATATCACAGAGAATCAAAGTATCTTTTGCTTTTATACACTCCCAAAGAATGTCTCTCTTGTATGCTGGGCTTGTCATCATTATCCTTAGTGTTTGGTTTTACCATTAAATTCAAGTAGTGATCGCCACAGGATGCTGGAAATGTGCATAACTCTTTGGAAGCAGCAGAAAATAGCTGTCTGCTTCCTAAGCTGTGCTACACCCGTAATCCACCTTGCAACATGGCATGATCCTCTGCAGTAACTGTCAATACATGCCAATATGTTCCTGAAGCTGTTGGGCTTAAACCATAAGGCTCTGTGATAAGTAGAGGGTAAACACCTCCAGTGCTCTGTCTACCAGGGTATTCTTTCCTAATTCTCTTCTTCCAAGAGGGAACTTCACATTATACCAAAATGAGAGTGGATTTTCTGGCTGATGCCACTGTCCTACTGTTTTTACTGGGTAAAGGAAATCTCTTCCTTCACAGTAGTTCCTCCTGAGTTTCTGTACTCTGAACTGTTCTCAAAAGGCTCCTCTGCTTTCATACTGGATAGCTTTTGGTCCCATGATATTGGCTATCATTTTTCAAAGCATATAAGCAGGCCCCTTTTATTCAGGGTGTCTGAGACAGACAGACAGAAGTAGCTTGGAACAAATACATCCATTTGCCCAAAAGTACATTACAACTGGAGGACATAAAGGGAAGAAAAGAGGGAAGATTTAATGTCACGTTGCTAAGTCTTCAGCTTGTTACAGCTGATTGGGAATTGAATGGTGAAGCAGGAAAATGCTGTTTCCTGGAACACATGGTTGAAACATGAGAAAAAATACTGCGGACTAACCCAGTGACTAAAGCACTCAGCTTGGATGGAAGTGATCAAGAGTCAAAACCGTGATTTAGATACGTGGCTTGTACCTGATTTTTCTCCCATCCTAAATACGAGCCTGGGTCTTTGGGCAATGAAAGCAATCTTCCTCTTGATCTCAGATGGTGGATAATTATGCATATACAAAGTGTAGCAGCTCCATCTTTTTCTTTTTTCCTCTATAGTGTCTTGATATTATTCAAACCTTCAAAAATGTTTTCACAAAATAAAATAAAAAAACCTGCTCGTTTTCCCCTCATATAATATATACAGATAAGTTGGAGGCTTCATTTAAGTGGAAAAGGTCCCTTGTTTTAGGAATTATTTGTCAGATTCTGAGCTTTCAAGGCATACTGCCAAACCTACCTTTTCTGCAGGCATCTGGTAGGTCAATGAACTGGTTTATAAGGAGTTATCATATAGTGATTACTTAGATGGCTTGTGGTAATGTTATAATGGCAGCTCAATTAATATGATAAGATCTTAATTGGTTATGTAGAACATTGTCTTTTAATCTATGCAAAGTGCCAAGGGTATAGCAGAGGTGCATATAAATCTGACTAAAACCAGAGCGCCTGTACCTCTAACTTGCTTAGCCCTAGCATTTAAGCTACTGGAGATAGAAGAGTCTTTTAGGACACTGATTTTTCCACAGTGACTGACAATATTATGGGTTAAAACTCTGCCCATAGAAAGGATATAGAAAGGTCCTATCTCCAAAACCAGAAGCCCTAACTCCTACTCAGAGAAATGAGGTGCTTGAACAGCAAAGGACTATGTCTGGCAGTCATTTTAAAGGCCAAAAGAGAGACCCGTGGCCCTGAAGACACACATTTAATGAATTTCAGCTAAAAAGTTGGGCTTTGTAGGTAGAAGCTTTAACAAATCCGTGTTACTGAGCTCAGTTTGTGACTCCTGGACATTTTCAAGTTTAGGTATGGACCTCTGCACAGGAAATATAAGTCAAATTACAGGAGGTTTATTTTTCTTTAATTACTTTTCCACCAGCCTATTAGAAGTGTCTTGAGCCCCCAGGAATTCCTAGACCAGTTTCAAATCTGAGAACTGGGCACAGAGAAAGGCACGCTATACAAACCGACAAGGGAGTTTCCTAGCCCAGTTGTAGACAAATTTACCTGTGTGGTATGCACAAGTGAGGTGTACATGCTTGCAGGTTAATTAGGTTTTAACTATCCATGTGCATACCCAATTTGCACGGGCAATTACGGCATTGTTGCAGGCCACCTATGCTCCCAGTTTGCATGCAGTCCCTAAATTCTACATTTGAAAATGAGCCCTTAGGGTTAGTTTGGAGGGCAGGGCGCCTTTCGGGTGGAGTTGTTGTGTTTTGGTGGGAGGTGTTGTGCTTAAATGGAGGTCTCACTTTCACAGGAAATAATTTAATGTACTAAGGTGCAGGATATAGGCCTAAAGGAAAATACGGTACGCATTAACCCAGCAAGCCTCTTTTTCTTCCACTTGTTTTGTGAAAAGCAGTATGTTTAATTGATGGGCTAACAAAAAGTCACAAATCCTCATCTGTACCAAAGTGGCATTGTTGTAGGACCATTGCATTAAATAATATTTAGTCACCTAGTTTAGAGTATAATTATTTCCATTTAAGTTTGTATCATCTGAATGCAATGGGGCATGGTAATGTATTAGCCAGCAGGGCTGTCAAACTGATTTGTGTTTTTTCAGTTCATATGTATTAATATGGCTATCGGTGTTGCCATGTTGAGTGCTCACTATTGTATAAATGCAGAAGAAAGCTGAGTGTTAGAAAACAAAACAGTAAACCAGAGAGGCAGAATACCTGTATAGCTCAGGTGGTGGTCAGCCACATCTGGAATATTTTACTCACCTAAAGTTTTAAGGTATGTTCGTGTGAATTCTGTGGCGTGGCCAATTTTGGTGTTAAAGTACACAATCAGTTCCCAAGCATTACCTTACTCCACACAAATGTTTAGGCCTTGGAACACACAAACAGATCCATTGGTGGCAAGTCAAGCTGGTGCTGTTTTAAAAATAGCTGACACAAACTCTTAGCAATGCTGTAGCTCTGCCCTACATTCACAAATAAACCTATGGCTGAAATGCTTGTGGTTCCATGCACACACTATTTGTTTCTCACTTTTCAAAGATCAGCTGGGTCATTTGTGTGTAATTACTACGGTACTCCTTGCTCCAGGTTTATGCCTGGAGCTTTTCCTTGCTCCTACAGGTTGCCTTGGTCTTAAAATTGTAATGGAGCTGTGGTAGAAGACTTCCTGAAGGATCTGAAAGGTACTAACTTTGTGGATCAGTGCTGACACTTTTATACAGGGGAAGGACACGGAGAAAATGCCAAGAGGTGCCAATTGTTAAGGTGAACAACTGGGACATAGATGTTGTGGAGGAGATAGTAACCCACCGGTGAAAAAAACCCCAACCAAACAATACCTGCTTGATTCGGGCTCTGAAGGCAAGAACAACTTTACTGTGATGACAGGAGGGCTACCAGAACAAAGATTCAAAGGTTTTGACGTGGTTTAATAATTCAGAGTTTCTTATCATAGAATCACAGAATGGGTTGGGTTGGAAGGGACCTTG